>JAAGKR010001550.1:0-85000 GCA_011419295.1 Clarias macrocephalus | reverse complement strand
TGTACCCAGTCTGTTCATCCCTTAGACCTTTGGCTACTAGTCTGATTAGCTATCATCCAGCTTAGCAGCTAGTGTGCGTAACGGAGACCTAGTCTACTAGCTGTTAGGTTTAGTTAGTCCTCCTGTCTCTTTTGTATATTAGTTTATTAAAGTTATAATTTGGTAAATGTTTTTGTGTTTGTCATGCTCCCATGAGAAAGCCAACATCCTTAGTAACTTTGTTAAAGTTTTGTTTAAATAAAAAAGGACTCTTTATGTTGCATACCACCCTCTGCGTCTATGCCCGCCTTTCTTCAGCCCACGGCTGTCACCATGAGCCAGAACAGCCAGTTCATGACAGTACCCAGAATTTGATTCTTACTAAATTGACATAGGATCTGTATTGAATCTATGTTGAATCAACATTGAAATAATAGGGGATCTGTATTAAGAGTTAGAGTTAGTATTGACCCCGTATTAAATCAGTATTGAAATCTGTTTTGAATACCTATTTGATTCCTGATTAATCTGTATTCTATCATAATTTGATTCTCACTGAATCAGTATTTATTCAGTTTGGAATTAGCTTTGAATCAGAATAAGATTCTCATTGAATCATTGTTGGATTGGAACTAAATCAGTATTAAATCTTTGTTTGATCATTGACTTTGTATTCAATCTATACTGAATCTGAATTGAATAAGTATTGAATCAATAATAAATCACTATTTGATCAGTATTTAATTCTTTGTCAATCAGCAGTTGATTGGTCTAAAATCAGAATTGAATCAACATTGGATTAATTTGGAATCTGTAGTCAAAAAGTATTAAATGTGTATTGAATCAGCATTGTGTTCGTATTGAATCTATATTCAATCAGGATGTAATCTATTTAAAGATGAAGCTGTATTTGATGTGAAATTTATTCCTGCTGAAATAGCATTGGATCTGACCTGGATCCATGTTAAATCCGCATTTGATCTGTGTTCTATCTGTGTTAGATCAGCATTGGACTGGTCCTGAATCTACTGAATGTGTTTGAAATAAGTATTGGTTTAGTAAGGAATCTTACTGGGTTAGTATTGAATCTTTATACAATCAGTATTTAGCCATATTTGGATTATTTGATCAATACTGAATCAGTATTCTATTAGAATACTTACTGAAGCGGCATTACGTTTGTATTGAATCAGCATTACATTAATAGGTGATCTGTATTAAATATGTATTGAAACAGTATTTAACCAGTATTGAACGAGAACTAAATAGGCATTTGCTTACTAATTGATTATTATTGGATCAGAAATTAATTCCTACTTAAATAGCATTGATCTTAACAGAACCCCTATTGAAAAAAATATGTTTTATGTAGTTTTTATGTACGTTTTTCTTTAGCTTTTTTGAATTTTGCAAAATAAAAAAAAGTTCTCTCTGTAAAATGCTCAGGTTCCAACCAAATCACCTGATTATGAAGATGTAGCAATTATGCAAATCACTGTTACTCCCTGATCACTCTGAGTTAACCAGGATAAGGGAACATTTCTTTCTCTGACACACACAAAGGTCAGCGTTAATCATGACTTTGATTGCACACAGCCTCAGATGCTTTAGGTTAAATTAAAGTGTACTTAAATATAAGGGACTTCTGTAAACTAACGAACGATCCAGGATTGACTGGTCAATGTATCCCTTCTTCTTTTTCCTCGCTGTTGTTGCTAGGTTCATTCATTGCTGTCATGGTGACCGCAGTGCCATGGTGACAGTCTCTCAGGTGACATTGATGCCATTGACATTTTTATTATAAAATCAAGACAAATACTGTATGTCTCCCTGAGATAGTGGCCATGTCTTACACTCAGGATGAGTTTGATAAGAGAATCAAGTTGGTTAATGCATAAGTTATTTAAATCAGTGGTGTGAGTGAGGCTTTGACAGTGATGTGGGTGGAGAACCCTGTAGCTGGAGCGTTGACCGGCTCCTTCAGTTCATTAGACAGCCATGTTAGCGATAAAGACTCTCAGGAAGGAGGTGCAATACTGATTTGTCAGTACTGACAAAGTTAACTCTGCCTATACAGACCCAAAAACAAGTCAGCGGCTGACTGGCGGCATTGATGCTGTATTGACTTGTTATTGGGTCTGTATAGGTAGAGTTAACTTAGATCAGTATTAAATCAGTACTGAGTCAGTATTTGGTCAGTAAGCAATCACTTCATATGTTGACATATGTTCAATAAATAAAGAATCAATTTCTTTATGAGTATTGTATTAGTATTCAATTGGAATAATATGAGGTTTGAATCAGTTTGAAATTAATATTAACACAGTATTCCAAAGCAGTATTGTACTGGTATCAATATTGGATCAGCACCTTCTCAGAAGCAAATACATTCAAAATTAGGATTGGGTCAGTTTAAAGTTATTATTACATCAGTATTGGATCAGTATTGTGTTGGTATCTCATTATTATTAAATCTGAATTAGCTCAGGGTTAGGTACAGATCAGTGTTGACTCAGGATTTGAATTAGTACAAGCCCAGTTTTGAGTCTGCATTCAATAAGTATTGAATGAGTTCAAATCAGTATTGATGGTGGAGTAATTGGCTGCTTTACTTCCCAGGGAGGAAAAATGCCTGTGTTTTCTACTCGTCCTTCCTTTTAGTTATGCTGTCATCATAGTTAGTCATGCCGGAGTCCCTGCATGCATAGAATAGACCAAAAATAAAAGAAAAAAATAAAGAAATTCCACACAAACAATTTTGTACCTGAGCCGCCAATAACGAAAGTGGACTCCATGTTAACTTAAACACATCTCCTGTTATGCTGAATTTCCAGCCTCCTAACACTTAGTACAAGTATGAGGATGGGTTCCTTGTTAAGTCTGGTTCCTCTCAAGGTTTATTCCTCTTGCCATCTCAGGCAGTTTCGATCTGATATATTTGATTCATAAATGTTTCCTCAGACTTGTCAAACTAATTTCCATAATTCTTTGTTGATTCTGTAAATCTGCTTTGATGTTCTAGTATTGAATCAGTATTGACACAATTTCATGTCAGTATTGAATCAATGTCATATTAGTGTTTGCTTAGTGTTGGTGCAGAAGCAGATCAGCTCTGAATCAGTGTGAGATTGACTTTGAATCAGTATCACATAAGTGTTGAATTAGTATCATATCTGTATTAAATCAGTATTGAATTGATCCGTATTGAATTGGAATCAGATAAGTGTTTAATTAGTATCGAATCTGTATTGAATCAGTGCTGAATCTGTATAGATTCGATATCAGGTCAATATTGTATCAGGAGCAGATCAGAGGATAATCCACATCAAAAGAGTACTGACTCATTAAATCAGGGTTGATGACCAGCAGGAGATGTATGTTAAATATTTTGTAACTAAATATTATATTAATATTGACTCAGTATTGTCTGTTATTGAATCAGTATTGATTCTGTGTTGCCTTGGGTTTGGCTCAGTATTAAGTCAGTATCGACACATTATTTACTTTATATTGACTCTGTATTGATATTGACTCTGTATTAACTCTGGAATCAGTAATGGCTCAGTATTGACTCAGTAGTGACTAAGTCAATACTGACTCAAATACTGACTCAAAAACTCAAATACTGACTCACCACCGGCGCTCAGTATTGATACAGCAGTGACTTAAAAACTGACTCTGCACCAGCTCAGTATTGGCTCAGTATTCACTCAGTAGTGACTCAAATAATCTTTTAGTACTGAATCTGAATTCACTCAATTTTGACTATATTTTGACTCTACTGTCAATGACTTAAATACTGACTCAGCACCGGCTCAGTATTGGCTCAATATTGACTCAGTATTGGCTCATTATTAACTCAGTAGTGACTCAAATAATGACTTAGTACTGAATCAGAATTCACTCAATTTTTACTTTATTTTGATTCTATTGCTTTTGTAATGACTCAAATACTGGCTCAGTACTGCCTCATTATTGACTCAGTACTGGATCAGTATTGACAGTATTAGCTCAGTATTGACTCATTAATGACTCAAATAATGACTCAGTACTGAATCAGAACTGACTTAATTCCGACTTTATTTTGACTCTATTGACTCAAATACTGACTCAGTACTGACTCAGTATTGACCCAAATACTGACATACAATACTTGCTTAGTATTAACTCAGTACGGACTCTGCATTAACTCAAATATTGACTCAGTACTGGCTCATTATTGACTCAGTACTGCCTCTGTATCGTCTCAGTACTGCCTCGGTATCGGAGCTCTACCAGGTGATATAGAGAGATCATTTTGTTAAGAGAAGCAGGATTCATGCCTCTGCGTCTCGTCTATTCTCAGTGAAAAGTGGAGTGAGGAGGGCTGTAGGTCTGGAGGGGGCTTTAACAAGAGGACCTGAGGGTGTGTGTGTGTGTGTGCATGCGTGCATGTGTGTGTGTTCCTAGGACCCGCCCCTCCATCTGTTCCAGCGTGAGACATTGTATCTGTTTAGAGCATTGTGTGTCACTGCCACAGCACTACAGCACTCTGGCCCTAAACACCTGCTCCATCCCACCATCTCTCTCTCTCTCTCTCTCTCTCTCTCTCACACACACACACACAGGCTTTAACTCTCTCTCTCTCTCTCTCTCTGAACTGCGTGATCATTAATCCCACCCGTCGCGCAGCCACAGAGAAGGATCCCCAGCACACGCCCTCCTCCTTCTCCTCCTGCTTCTCTTCCTCCGACTCTTCTTCCTCCTCGTTTTTTTTCTCCTCCTCTAAGCGATGGTCTGCTTCTGCTGCGCGAGGGGTTTGCACATCTGAACCGTTTCAAGCTTTCGTTCACATTCGAGCGTGTGTGTGTGTGAATCAGAGGTGAAAGGACTTTCCCAGAGCACCACTGGCCTCAAACACACTCTTTGGAGCGCACACGAACACACACACACACACACACACACACACACACACACACAGAGTAGAGACCGCTACACTCGATACTCAGAGCAGAAACCGTTTCAAGTGCAGAGGGGCGAGTTTGGGCCGCAATGGAGGAGAACATGGAAGAAGGACAGACACAGAAAGGTATGACGTGAATGCAGTTCTTTATTCCTTTATTCATTCGTGCTTTCATTTATTCTTCTTCTCAATCTGCCCATCATCTTCCTCATCATGCACATGCATCACTGAGCCAAGTCTCCATGGTTGATTTTTACACATCATGCAGGTGATGATGGTGCTGGAACTCTGATTTGGTGTGTGTGTGTGTGTGTGTGTGTGTGTGCATGCATGCCATTTTTGCACTGATTTAACTTCTCAATCTTCCTTCAGGATATCCCTTAGTCAATACCTTCGTCTTTATTTTCTTTCCTCCTCACCTTCTTCCGATTAAGACACTGCAGGAATATTTCTCCTTTGCTCCTGTTTTTTTTTTTTTCTTTTCCTCCCCTTTTCTAGTCAGGATCTCATTTAATGCATTGTGAGTTTCTATGGTTTATCACTCTGCTATTCCTGTATGTGTGTGTGTGTGTGTGTGTGTCCGGGGGTCCGCTGATGCGGCAGTGAAACGGAAAATCGAATCTCGTGTCTTCCTCTATCAGATAGACGTTTCTGCAGCATTAATGAGCAGATGATGTACATGATGGAACATGATGATGGACTGCGAATGTGGAAGTGGAGGGCGTGGCAGTGTGTGTGTGTGTGTGTGTGTGTGTGTGTGTGTGTGTGTGTGTGTGTGTGTGTGTGTGTGTTGGGGGAATTGTGTCAGTGGCATTGGGTGGCATCAAAATAAAATAGGATCTCTGAATGTCCTCGCTGTCGTTTAAAGCAAGGAACTTCCTTCTGTTGAAGACATGACCCAGTTCTTAGAGAGAGAGAGAGAGAGAGAGAGAGAGAGAAAATGAAAATGAAAATGAGATCGATGCTCTGAGAGAATTGGTGAAATAGAGTAATTGATGGAGAAAAAGAAGGTAAGGGATCAAATGCAAGGAAGATAGAATCGGGGTTATGGAGTGTAGAGTGAAAAGTGAGATTAGGAAGAAAGAAAGGAAGGTAGAGAAAGGGGAAGAGAGGGGAGGAAATTAAGAAAAAATGGAAATATGAAAATAATGACAGAAGGAAGAAGAGAAGTAAAGACAGACAAAGAGAAAAAAAGAAAAGAAAAGAATCAAGGAAATAACTTAATTCAGAAAGGAAGGAAAGAAGGAAGGTAGAGCAAGAGAGAGGGAGAGAAATAGAGAGAGAGAGAGAGAGAGAGAGAGAGAGTATGTGTGTGTATGTGTGTGTGTAGAATACATGATGAGTGCACGCCTGACTGAACCTAAATGCAGTGAGCACAGTGAACACAGGAGTGCGGCGGCTCTTTATACAGCCAATCAGATTGCAGTGAGAGATGTAGAGTGATGCTGAAAAGAGATGGACAGATACAGTAAGAGAGAGAGAGAAAGAAAATTATAGACATAAAGACAGAAAGTGACAGAAGAAAAATGAGGGAAATAAAAAATAAGGGGAAGGTAATAAAGAAAGGAGAAAGGAACAGAGGAGAGAGAGAGAGAGAGAGGAGAGAGAGAGAGAGAGAGGGAGCAGGGGATGGACTGAGGAGGTTGATGCTAAATGCAGGTAGCAGACGTGAAGGTCTTGATTTATGAGATATCTCTGAAATGCCCTCATTAGTCCACACACACACACACACACACACACACACACACACACACACACACACGGATAGAGGGAGAAAGAGGAAGAGAGGAAGGTAAAAAGAGGGAGATGGTGGAAGGTTTCAGATTAAAGTTCGTACATTAAGTGGATCAGCCGTCATTCACCTTCATTACACAGAGCCTTTTGTGTGTGTGTGTGTGTGTGTGTGTGTGTGTGTGTGTGTGTGTGTGTGTGTGTGTGTGTGTGTTAATCATATACTTACTTTTAGAATATCAGGTTAAATCTAAAATAGTGTTAACTGGAAATCCAGGTTCCTATGTAGGGTGTATGATCCCTTGTCCCACACCTCATATTTGAGGTGTGTTGAGGGATTTGGGATTCAGCCTTGTGTTAGAAGCTAGTTAGCTTTTGTACATCCCGTTAGCTGTTAGAAGTTTTATTGTTTAAGATGACATAATGTCATCCGATGTGTTTTCTTGGTGAAAGTGCTTTTGGCAGGCACCTGCTCTCTCCTCGGTACTGTGCAACGTACAGTACAGGCCTACAGACACACCTTCTAATTCAATGTTTTTTGTTGTGTGATCTATTTTCTACATTCTAAAACTAACTCACATGGTGTTGTGTACAGTAATGAAATAACAACAAAAGCAACAAAAACAACAGTCAGGTGTTATTTTAAGACATGAAGGTCGGCCGTTCTGGAACAGTGCTTGCAAGGACAATATTGTGTCGAGTGCATTCGCAAAACCCATCAAGCGCCATGATGAAACTGTCTCTCATGAAGACCTTCCCAGAAAACAACAAGACCAAAACGTACCTCTGCTGCAGAGGAGAAGTTCATTTAGAGTCACCAGCCTCAGAAATCACCAATTAACAAACAGCACCTCAGATTAGAGCCGTTATGAAGGATTTACAGATCATAAGTATCAGATACATCTTAACATTAACTACTCAAAGGAGATTTTTTTTTTTACATATTTTGGGCGCCTTCAGCGTCGTCTTCCAATGTAGAAAGACCTTGGAGTTAGATGTTGTGTCCAAACCTTTAACTGGTACTGTACTTTCACCTCTGTCTATAACTGTGTACAACAGATGAGGTTCTCATATGGTTAAGCAATAAATACATCTGCAATCTGAACTAAGCACTTGCTGCTTGATTCGCTTGCTGCAGTCGAGTCGATTCAGAGTCAGAATCGCTTTTTCAGTTTGAGTGAAGCGAGACCACTTGGACTGTCCGACCACTTTATCGGCCCTAATGGTGTAATGGTGTAGCATTTGATCATCTATTATTCAAAACCCAGTCTATGAACAAATCACTCACAGATTTTATGGCCTCAGGATCAGCTCATGGTCCAAATTATGTATATAGCTGCGTGTGTTATTGATTATACACTCAGGATGATGCTGAAATTAAATACCTGTTAGGATCTCCTTTCCTCACAGACGGCCATCAATCGCTCACCTTCCAACCGCATGCTGATGCTGAGTGGCGTGATCGATCTCTAAGCTCTCTAGAGCTGCTGAATTTGTACTGTATCTGTAAGGTTTTTGCTACGGCGGGGTATTTTCTACTCTAAAAAAAAATTTAAGAGATCTGACCGTACTGCCGAAACAGGCATCCATTTTGGCTCAGGATATAGAACGTCCCTGGAGAGTCCGTGGAAAATGAGGTCAAATTATTCAAAAGAACTGGACTTAAATTATTTCATTATCATCAACATTGCAGTTGTAGAGATCCGGGTAACAAATGTATTCTTCGTTCTGGTGTTTAACTCAGGAAACAGCATTCAGGGCAGTTATCAGGGCTAAAATGTGGCTGTGTGCCTGAACAGGAGGTTGTAAAGTAGGCCTGTGCTTTTGTTTTCAGCCCTGAGTGATTTGGCCTTTCATTCTGTTAAGGATGTTTTATCCCTGTTCAGTCTGACTGAACAGCCAAGAGGGATGGTCCGTGTCTCCAGGGGCTTTCTTACAACATCAGGACATCAATGAACAGAGATGAGAATTAAAGATGAACAGTGCAGTGTTACAGCTCTGATTAGATTCTTTATCTCTTGTAAACACCATGTGTTGGGTCCAGTTGGCAGCTCTTACTGAATTTCCTTTTGTAGAAAGCTTCGTCTGATGTACTGAAAATGACTGAAAACCAGTACTGGTGAAGACCATCTCAGTCAAGACCAAAATCCATGGCAGTTCAGTCCCATACAAGACTAAGACCCATTCAATTTGATAAAGAGGCAACATCAGCACTTATATCTTCTGAGACCAAGCCAAGATTAGGACCTCAAGAAAAAAAAAACATTGTGCTGACACTTACAGTGTACAAGCTAAGACCAGTGGCAAAATTCATGGCAACTAAAACTTGGCTAAATACTACTCTAGATGAGCTAGGACAAGACCTTGACCCATAATAATCAGGAAAGGACCGAGTCCTATGCAAACTAAGACAAGATTAACAATCACATCATCTTAGTCCAAGACTAGATCAAAACCCATAACAGCCTAGACAAGGCTAATACCGACTTACTGGACATCCAAACCAGCCAAAGCATAGATTTGTCTTGATTTTTGTTATTATGGGCTTAATTGAGTTGTCCTGAATCTTCATGCCGACTCTACAGTAAACGAAACCCTACAATCTGAGACTAGGCCTAGACAAGATTGCAGCCCCAAAGAGATATTGAAGTTTATGTTCAAATCAAACACTTTTCTAATTGTTAACACCCTATAGTCATTACAGATGAACAGAACTGTTTAGCAGAGTCTTGAGAGTCTATAAAAAAACATAAATGTTCTGGACCAGACATTCGAAAATACTCACAGTCTTTTATTTATAGGAATGCAATTTTGCAGGCTGGTAGAGATGTGTTCTCTGCCTTGAATTGATTTTTTTCCCCCCTCATTTCTTTTCAGAGCTAAAGTCTTGCCAGCCATACAGAACGTTGTTTTAAAAAAAGAATTGATATAAAATCAATACTCTGCCTGAGGCCTGAGGGTGTGTGTATGTACAAGCGGAGTGAGAGAGATGTACCAATACACCAGTGTTCATCATGGATCGTTCCACACCTCATTTCATTTCATCTTCAGTTTGAGATTGAGTGATATAATCATATGTCATTATTGTAATGATTTATACAACACTTTTGAATTCTGTTAAAGGTTTACCCAACATTAGGTTGATGAGTAGTTAAATTAAGGTTTTCAGTAAATAAGAATATGGTTAGCATAGCTACAATGTCATATCAGGTAAGCTGGTGGCTAAATTTAGCTTTAATTATATTGCGCTGTGTAATGCAAATACATACGACTTCATCAAGCCAAGGAAGTTATAAGAAAAGGTTTTTATCTTCACCCTTATTGACCAAGAAGTGTCTATGATTTGTCACACCCAGTGACTGTAATTAGATTAGATGAAACTTTAATGTCATTGTGCAAAGTACATGTACAGAGCCAATGAAATGCATTTCACTGATACTTATTTTGGAGATTGGAGTTTGCATGTTCTCACCATGCTTGGTGGGTTTCCTCTGCAATGGTTGTACAAGATAGGAATGAATAAAATGGTGACCACTGGCTTCTACGGTCTCTAGTTGGAGCACAGAGGTTCCTAGCTGGATGGATAGATTTTGCAGATTGTGCAATGACCCACTGTCAGTGGTGGGTCAGGCTCTGAGTTGTGGGTTTTCAGAGAGTTGTACAGTAGGTTCGAGCCCAACCACCATCACTGGGTTGGTGGTCCTTGGTTAATTCCCTTACACCCCATCCCCCATCTGTCTCAAAGCCCAGTTAAATAATGGGAGATTTTTTAAATTTGAACTTCATCAGATCTAAAACAATTCCTTTATGTTGCTGGAATGTATTAAAACCATCAATGAATATAAATTTTTGTTAAGGATCCAAACTGAGTCGGCACTGAGCCGTAATGTCATTAGTCTCAGCTAATTAAGCACTGTTGTGGCATAAACCGTCTCTCATTTACACACTGTGTCTGGCATCGTCGTCTAATGTGCTCATCGATTTTTAAATTTCTTTTACAAGCTTCTCATTTTTATGGCGCACACAGGAGACATCGGGAAGGTTTATCACAACCAAAGAACAAACAGGTCTGATCGATTTTACGAACTGAAACCTGTTTGGATATGGATAATTAAAATAAATCACAACGGAGGGTTTATTACCATCAGCTCCGTGCATGATTGTGCGCCTTAACTTGGAAAATTCATGTACAGTAATTTTTTGTTGTTGTTGTTGTTATTATTGTTTTTTTACAGTAATTAAATTTGATATTGCGCTCCTGTGCCATCCCGAGCTTGCCTTCTTGGTGTGACAGCGCCTGATTTTCTTTAGTAGTAGAAGTGTATGGTATGTAAGGTGGTTTCTTTGTTGTTTGAGGACTGATGGGCCAAGCTGAATCGTCAGAGACACGTGGATGTAATTTTGTGGCGGTGTTCCAAAGTCTCCACATCTGCAACTTCTCATCTAACCTCTCATTCGGCACTCCCAATGAGTGTGTGCCTTGCGATAGATTGGCAGCCTGTCTGGAGTGTACCCCTCCTCGAATCTCCTGGGATACGCTTCAGGCCTCAGGCGACCCTGTGCAGGATACGCGGTAGAGAAAATAAATGAACGAATGAATGACTAATAATTTGGACAGGCTGTCATGGCTGTTATGAGATTTATAGAAGGAAAAGTTGTGTCATATGTGTAAAAAGCCTGTCAGGCTGCAGTTTGTCTGTGTGTGTGTGTGTGTGTGTGTGTGTGTGTGTGTGTGTGTGTGTGTGTTGTCTTTGACTCTAATTGGATGTGTGTATTGTTGTGAGAGTGTGTTATTAGTGTCGACAGCAGCTGAAGCTCCATGTCCATACACACACACACACACACACACACACACACACACACACACACACACACACACACACACACACACACACACACACACACACACACACACACACACACATACACGCACTCATTTGCTGTCCGTCAACATCTTCTGAAAACGTTTATGAAGGGAGCTGTCCGTTCAGCACACTCTCAGAACCGCTTAAGGATAATGAGAGTAAAATAAAGATGATGGTAACACAAGAACTGCTTTTATTTCATCATGATGCTTAATAAAAGATGTTGATTCATTTTCTATAACAGCAGCTCTGACAGTAGTGCAGCCGCAGATCAAAGGTTTATATTAATGTACGTGTTCTAATACATTATCGCTTTTGATGTCAGAACTGTCAAAGAAAAGCTATACTTTTTTTTTTTTTTTTACGTTTTAAAGCATCCTCAGGATTGGTTTTTGTAGTTTCTCAATATCATGACAAGCTGAGTTTTTTTAACAGGAGCTAATATGTTCCAGGAGTGTAGTGTTCTACAGTATAACATAATAAACTGGTTAAATCATCAACGCTGTGGTGTCAGAGACAAAAACACATCCTGATGCGCTGTCCATAGTGCTTCCATTTTCCGCAACAGCACAGCATGTCATGTTGTATTTCGTTAGTATGAAAACCTTTCTCTCTGTGTGTATGGATTTAGACTCCTACACGTCCTGTGTTACGGCTCGACTCGAGTCATTGATGAGATAAACACCACATGGTGTTTGCAGGCGCGGACGCTTGACTCCGCTCAGAGCCTCTGTTACAGCAGTTTGACCTTGCACTGAAATCTCCACACACAAACGCTGATAACAAAGTGTTCTTCCATCCTTCTTTGATTCCATTCTTATTGATTCTCTATGCTGGTTGCACACTTTCGGCTATCTGGCTCAGAAAACGCTCGTCTTCTCAGCAGCAGTATAATGTAGCCTAGTCCCCTTTGTTTAGATATCACTATGGCAACATCAGTCCATCTTCACACAATAATCAGAATAAACAACACAACTGCACAGCAGAAACACAAGCATGGAACAAATATCCGCTGTTGCAATTTACTCTTACAGAAGTGTCTCAGTGCTCAAGTTAGGACGCTTCACCTATCAGCCTGTCAATGATGTAAGGAATCAAGCACACGGTCTGGGTCAAGTTTTTATAGGAAATAAATCATGCATGAGGGCCTCATGGTGGCGTAATGGTTAGCACTATGGTCTGGCACCTCCAGTGTCAGGGTTTGATTCATGCCTTGTGTCTGCGTGTGTGAAGTTTACATGATCTTTCTGTGCTTGGTCGTTGCTGATCTCAGGGTATTCTGGGTTTCCTCCCACAGACAAAGAATAGGCTAATTGGCGTTTTCAAACTGCCTGCAGATTATGCCCGGTATTGTATCCCCCACCCCTCCCCGTCACGTCCAGGCTGTACCCCGCCTTGTGCCCCAGGTCCCCTGGGATAGGCTCCATGCCACCTGCGCCCCCGTACAATATAAGCTGTATAGAGAATAAGTGAGTGAGTAAATCATGATTGAATTAAATTTACTGTTCCCATGACAACAGTGTTTCTTTTCCCATAACTACATGTCCTGAAGTTTAAAAAAAAAAAAAATTATTATTACATTGTGAATACGTGTTCAACCAATCAGAATCAAGAGCTCAACAGGGCTGTGGTATAAACATCTTCATATCATATTTTATGAGTATTGTTGCCAAGCACATCCAGGGTTGAGGAAACAAATCTTCCCTTTAGTCTGTGTGTGTTCTGTTTGGAGTTCTCCCAGCGCTTGGTGGGTTTGCTCAGGGTCCTCTGGTTTTTCCCCACAGTCCCACACTGTGAGTCTGTACAGTACTAGGTTGCAGGAGGTTGGGATCCTTATATAGATAAAAGAATATCTTTCCCTTTTAGAGCAATTGCTGTTAGTATGATGTCATAGTTTATCCCAGCAAACCAATGTACAATGAAGATGATGCTGCACCTGAGAATTACTGCACGGAGACACTGACGGGTGACAAAAATTGACTCTTCAATTATCACTAGAGTACATCAGGGAGACTGAGGTGTGTGTGTGTGTGTGTGTGTGTGTGTGTGTGTGTGTGTGTGTGTGTGTGTGTGTGTGTGTGTGTGTGTGTGTGTGAGATTCGTTAGTACATAGTTTTTGTTTTCATTACAACTGTATAAATAGGATCTAACATCACACAGCACTTACATGGTGTCATTGTGATAATTAATTAATATTAATAATTAATAGCCAGAATAATTTGTCAAACATGATGAAATTAAATCTCATTGTGATTTGCCTCATGTACTGTACATACAGTCAGTACAGGTTCGAACCCTGAGCCTTGGAGCTATATATACTGTATGTATATAGTAGTGTACAAAAGTCTTAGGCGCCATATTATCTGTAGTACAAATTTTGTTAAATAAGTTTATTATGTCTGAATTATTATGTACAAGACTAGTCCCTACAAAGATACACTAAAATTAATGAATAAATAACATTACAGAAGAATATTTGCATGTCTGTACAGAAAGCGACATATTACATGACAGACCAGTTTTCAGACGGGAAAAAAAAAATCAATCATGTAGACTCCTGGGTTTTGCATGAAAATAGAAAGGAGCGAGTGTGACGAGGTTACCAAAAGAACTCCTATTCTCCAGCACACTCAGTAAAACCTAACAGCTGTTTTACTTAGAATCCTGCACGAATCTGTATCGAACACGACCGCTTATGTTCAAGCAAAGAGGTTCCGCACCAAATATTGACCGTTTATTGTTTATGTTATTACTTAGTGCTTTTTATAGAAGTTTATTTTAATGTAGAAATGGTTTCAAAAGCATCATTTGCATATGGCTTTTATTTGGATGTTCCCAAGACTTTTGCACAGTACTGTAAATAAAACAGCTGTTAGGTTTTACTGAGCATTCTGTAGGGATCTGGAATCTTTGTAAGGAATGGTCTCAGACATAATAAACTTATATAACAAAATTTGTACATCAGATAAGACGGCGCCTAAGACTTTTGCACAGTACTGTATATGTGTGTACTGTATATGTTGAATTTATTATATATTCACCTGAAATTAAAAATCGTAGTCTTGAGCTTCAGATAATATTTAATATTTAGATAATAAAACAGACAAAAGGCTCAATGGTCTCAGTTACTTTGATGTTTCAGAAAATGGTAGTTTCCTGGGATTTCCACACACTCTGGAGTTCACACCAAATACTAACGAAAATCGAAGAACCTCTAGCCAGTGTCAGTTTTGCAAGCAGATGCTGACACAACCCGAGTGCTGACAGGAAGACGATGTTAACTCAAATAATCCTTCTTGACAACTGTGTTGAACAGAAAAGCATCTCAAAGTGCACGAATGAGCAGGTAGGCACTTCTTATCCGGTATAAGCTTCGCAATCACATAGACTTTCATTAAAAAAAAAAATAATAAAATAAAATAAATGTGTATAGTACTTCACTCTGCGGTGCAGATATGAGATTCTGCTTCAATGCACTCTAATGACTTGGAGATAGCAGCTTGTAAACATCACGGCTTATTGACGCATTGCTCAGTGCTAACACCGTGTGTATGTGTGTGTGCGTGTGAATGTGTGCACGTGTTTGGACCGGAGATATGATTGGGGTCCCTGGCTTTGTTATCCTTTTGTTTGGTGATGCAGGATGTTCATGCAGTTTCCTACACACACACACACACACACACACACACACACACACACACACACACACACACACACACACACACACACACACACACACACACACACACACGCACACGCACACGCACACACACCTGTCTGCCTGGTCCAGGGACTTATTCAACTGCCATAGCTCCTTTGGGAGAACAGGACAGGACACGATGAAATACACACACACACGGTGGTGTTAATTGGAAAGAGATTTGCAGGATCATAAATAAACTTGTCACACACATTTTCAATCACTTTCAAACTCAATTGTTTTACCCAGTGTATTAGAGCTAGAAAACTGACATCTGAATAATTCTTCTTCTTTGTGTCCCACTGGTCTGCTGAACCAAAGCCCCAGGCAAAGCGTGGCACCTTATTCATAGCTCCAACAACACTCTGGGCCTGGGGGATAATAACATGATTTATATTGTACCGCACCAATGAAATTAACATGGCATTTATACTATTTGTGATAAAATAATAACGTACGCATGTTCGATTCTTTAGCAACACTCAACCACTGGACCAGAATGTGTAACAAAGACGTCTTGAAACAAAGTTGTAGCCAATTCCCACTCGCCATTGGCGTCACTCTACCAACAAGGCTACAACCACCAACCAGAGAGTGTAAAGGCTATCACATGTTTCCTCCAAGACACATTACGCCAGACAACCACATCTTTTGGAACAAATAAAATTATTTGGTCATCAATCCCTAGAAACTGTCAAACTTTAACAATCTAGCTCTTTTTTTCTTTTTTCTTTTTTCTTCTGCATACCATATATGAGGTGAAGTGCGAAGGGTAAAAATTTACTGTACATCAAAAACATATATTATTTATATTTTTCATACTGTATATATATATATTTAATTTTGTAGCTTTATAAGCTGTAGAACAACCTAAACTACCAACATTAAGTAACAAAAAATTGTACAATAAAAGATTTGGATCTGGTGGTGCAGGATGTTTTTGGTGTGTGCTACCTTTCTCTGGATATAACGTCTGTTTATTTTGTGATATAATATAAGTGGGTCAGTTCACCCAAGCACAGTTTTGCATTGTTCGATTGCCATGGCAATGTTAGTGACTGAGTGCACATATTGTGTGTAGAATTACAGTATGACCAGCTTAAAAAATTCTTAGCTGAATAAAATAAACACTGCATTGGATATCATGGATATAAAGAAAAAAGTAATCACATACTGTATACTGTACGCTGTTACCTGACTTTGGTTATATTTCTGAATGTCAAAAAATATCATTCTTAAATTCTTGAATCTGATTAGTTAGATGGCAGTGACAAATTTTCTAATACCTCATTGTTTCTGTAGTAACAACTTGACCACAAACTTGATTTGACAGCGAAATTAGAGAACTAAATTTTTTTCAGTTTTGAGAAAAACAGGAATTTTCTTTTGGAAATGTGTATGCATCATTTTTGTTTTTTTTATATTAAAATGATGTTTTGTGAACACACACTGTATAAAAAAGCTTTATTTTATTTTGCACTGTAATACATTTACATCCTCACTTATTTCAGCCAAATGCAACAAATAAACAAACAACAGCAACAGTCAAAATAATTATGCATGAAATAATTATGTGAAATAATTATGCAGATTAGCTCCCGGATGGCAAAACGCATGACTGTGTGTATGTTCATGTAAACAGAATGGGCCAGCTACTGTAACGCTGTTGTTGTCTTTATGTCTCAGAGGAAACACATGTTCATGCTCACACTTCCAGACTGGAAGCATTTATGTTATCAAAGAACAGCAACTTTATACATAGGAAGAATAATTAATAAAGTACACTCATCCATCCATCCATCCATCCATCCATCCATCCATCCATCCATCCACACAACAAATTCCCTATGATTTTTTTTGCATATTTATCTGCCTATTTATCCATACACATTCCTAAATTGTTTAGGAATTTTTTAAATATAAAAATCATACACATTTAAACATCTCACAGTGGATATAGGGATGGTACATACCCTTATGCAATTAATGGTGGAAAAAGAAATTTGGATTATTGATGATTGGTGACTCTGAAGCAATACACACACCCTACAGACAAGGTACATTTACAGACAATGCATGATACACAGGCAGCACGCAGCATACAAGTAATATACAGATGAGCTTCTTTAGAAAGTTTGTTACCATCTGTCAAGGTTCATCTATTGTATATTTAATGTTCAACTTTTGGTAAAAAGCCTAAATGGATTTATTAATTTATTTATTAAAATTGTTTCTTTTGTTTCCCCACTGCTATCTGCTAAAACAATCATGGGGGCACAAACATTTTCACCTAACTGTACATGACTGATTATGCATTTATATATAGATATTAGAGCTGAAAAAAAAATCATCCATTTAATAAATAGTGAAGTTTGTTTTATTCCTATAATGCGTTATACAGTTTTTAATCCACGGCCCTTTTTTGTCTGTCTGGCCACGTGACCTGCTCTAACAGCTACAGTTTTAACAACGCCTCATCTTTTCCTTTCTTAACAACTAACCGTTAGATACTTTTGAACCCTGACCTTGCTGGGCGTTTTTCAGACTGTGTCTAAGTGTGTATGTGTGTCTGTTTGAGTCTGACAGATGGACAGTGAACAAGGGAGCGACGGATAGAAGGGCAGATGGATGATGATGGGAGGGGTCAGAGAGAGAGAGAGAGAGAGAGAGAAAGAGGGGGACAGACTGGTGCTTGCTTTGTTCGGTGTTGTTTACAGTATCAGGATGAGTGAAGCTTCGAAAAAATCCATCTAAGCCCTTGATTTATGGGACTGCTTCAATCTTCGTTCCCAGCATGCTTTGCTCAGCTCTTAGCTAAGCGTTAGTTTATGATTAATGTATTTATTTATTTGTTTGTTCTGTGATTTATTTAGATGTTATGAGACTCAGAGGTGAAGTGGGAAGGCACGGCTTGAAGTAGCTTTCATGCTGTTAATACACAGCCACGGATAAATGATATGAGCTGAATGGGGTTTTCATGTGGCTCAGGGGAACAGTGGTGCTGTTTCAATAGGTAGTATATGTACAGATTTACATTTCCATCCTTGACCAGTTTCAGACAAAGCGCTGACATTGAACGTGCTTTAATACTGAACATGCAAACGTCAGCCAGACACAAGACACAGTTTTACTGTTCAAAAGTTATGTGAAATTATACCAAACCTTGAACTTATTGGGTCAAACGCAGCAGCATGTGACACAATATGTCATGCTGAAATAAATAAATAAATAAATAAATAAACAAACCAGAGAATGTGTAATTATCTTAAATATGAACAAATCTACTTTCTATTTAAGCAACAACACACTCGAGATGGGGGTTGATGGGGTTGAATCCCAGATATTGTTCAATGGAAAGGGCGTGCACTATTTAAGGTGTAGAATCCCTTCTTCCACAAACCAAGTAGTGACCTCGATCAAGGATTAGTGATTGTTAGAACACCTATGATATGGAGTGATACATATAATTTAACCTTAAATGTTAAAAAAGTTAAAAAGTTACACATTAAATGAAACATTTCATGGCTGTTATGGTCTACATCAAACTCATGGAATGGCTCTCATCCAATCAGATCCAGTACTCAGTCAAGACTAATTATTGTATAATTTCACTTATAACACAACAATACCCACATACAGTACTGTAATAAACCAAATATATCAATATAAAGAATACCTTTTTTTTTTTTAACAAATTTTAAATAAAAATTGTCTTGTTTTTTTGTTAGAGTTTTTTTTTTTAATGTTTTTAATTTAAAGCATTTATTTCTAGAAGGAAGTACTTAATTCCCAGTAGAACTCTAGCAACCTGACACTGCTTGGTTATAATCTGTCGGAAGAATATACTAGTATTTTTTTTTTCTATTTACGAATCAGACTGACATTATCTAAAGTCAGTATAGTTTATCACTAAGAAATTGAGCTCAACTAATATGCTATGAGAGAAATTAAAGGTGCACAAATATCTTGAGGATTACACCTTTTTGTTTTTGAGCATGTTCAAGACATAACATTTTACATTACAATTTGTAAACAAATTTGAAGAAAGCTTGTTATCTTTGTCTAAGTTGTCTAGCCTATAATAAAGGCTGTTACTGTAGCTAGCTCTAACATTTTCACTATAACCATGACCGAGCTATATACAGTCATGTTAACTTGCTAGTTTTTGTTTTCTTATTAATAAAAAGTGA
This sequence comes from Clarias macrocephalus, assembly GCA_011419295.1. Classification (NCBI taxonomy): domain Eukaryota; kingdom Metazoa; phylum Chordata; class Actinopteri; order Siluriformes; family Clariidae; genus Clarias; species Clarias macrocephalus. The sequence continues at coordinate 65,593 of JAAGKR010001550.1, read as the reverse complement.
ATCTGCCTTTTATAGCTGCTCTAACATAAGTGAGAATATAAGTGCACACTTTTGTTGCAGGTGTTCCTATAAGCCAAGTTTAACTATACTTTCATAAAAAAAAAAAATAAATAAATAATAATAAAAAAAATAATAATAATAATAATAAAAACATAGTATTGCTTTCAAATTTTTTATACATACCATATAGCTAGATAGATATATAGAGTTATTTTATTAGTATTTCTTACTATATATAATAATAATAATAATAATAATAATAATAATAATAATAATAATAATAATAATAATAATAATAATTGATTCTCTTTATCACAAAGCAATGAGGCAAGCACAGATAAGCAAGAATGAGAAAAGAAAGAAAAAAAGATGAAAGCAGAGACACAGAGGGCGGCAGTATATAGAGAGAGACTGAATAATTGATAGTGATGGCAGACCCCCTTTCTGAGTCTCTCTTCAATAATGAATGAATCCTCCCCGTTTGTGTCCAGCACCTCGTCCTCGAGTCCTCGCCGAACCTCTGAGCTCTGATGCTAAACACTGTCACGAATGCTTCAGGGAATTCTGAACGGATAACAGCTTGAATACAACGCCCCCTGCTTCATGTAGCACTAACGATTTAATGCGAGGCAATGAGCAGTAAAGGTGAAGAGACAGTTGAGTTTATGGGTGATTAATGCAGCGTGGAAGTGATTTCTACAGTCATAAAGCAGAGATTCATCAACCGAAACAAGCATCCTGAATAAGGGATGAAGGGAAACAAGATATTTACGAAAATGCTGTCCTGCTTGTGCATGACTGTTCCTGAACTGATCTAAAATCAGTCATTTATTTGTAAGCAATAAGCATTTCCGGTCTTAATACTGTATTGTTGCTTGGAGGCTGCGTAAAAATAAAATAAAATAAAAAACAGTAGGTCTTGCTGCCTGACAACTCCAGGGACTCCAATTCAATCCGGAGTTTAGTATTTGTGGAGTTACAAAAGTTCTGGGGGTTATCTTGTTTTTTTTTTTTTTTGTTTTGTTTTTTGGTCTCCATGTACCTCTTAGATTGATAAAGACAGAATATAATCATAAATTGTGTAAAAAAGAAATGGAAAAGCTCTCTGTGACAACACCCACAGGTCTTCAGAAAAATGATTTTGGGAGGTCTGGTTGTCACCATTTTGGCAGGCCCTGGATCTGCCTAAACCCTGGTTAATCCATAAATATGCAAATAGCTGTTGATTTATTAGTTTCAAATATTTGCCATATTTACTGTACTGTACCTTATAGCACAGTGCAATTTTTTTTTTTTCGTGTATCCCAGTTAGGAAGCTGGGGTCAGAGTGCAGGGTCAGCCAGAATACAGAGCCCCCGGAGCAGATAGAGTTAGGGGCCTTGATCAAGGGCTCACCAGCTGCAATTTGGTGGTGCTGTGTCTTGAACCCCTGACCTCCCGATCAATAACCCAGTAACCCACAGCCTGTTGCGGCGTATGAGCCATCACTGCCCTATGAAAAACACACAAAACACACAGGAACACACCTACTTAGCACAGTTACCACAATTTAGCTAGCTTAGCTTTAGCATGCTAGCATGATAGCAATGCTAGAGTGACTAACATTAAACTATATACTAATGTTACTTTGCATTTGCATATGGATTTTTATCCATACCCTACACATCGTATTGTGTCATCTCCTGCATTTCTTGCGGTGAACTTAACTACAACAATTAACAATAACGTAAACCAAATCGAATTTTCCCATAAGAAATAATGAACCCAAAAAAATAAATACACAAAAATAATTACTACAATATATGAAGTAAAAATAAAACAAATTAACCTACACTTTACCTTTAAAAAGAATTGCGACAGAGCAGAGATTTCTGTGTAGAGCAGTGAGTGTCTGTGTGAAGCTGGGGAGGGGGATGTAAAGGCGAGAGAGTGTGTGTGCGTGTGTGTGTGTGTTTGTGTGTCTGTGTCAATTACACGTGCACACACACATAGGAGACACGCTGAAACAGAGAGGGAGATGTTGATTATACCAGTTAGAGACGAGCACTAAGACTCAGCAGGGGAGACGATTACCCAGAATTCGGCAGCGCAAGAGAGAGAAAAATCATTGGCTCAGTTGTGATCACGTGATCGGTGTCAAAACATGAGCGATTGCATGATAGATTATACTTGACACTCGTAAACCAAGACTTGCTCGTTTTTCAAGTCAAAACTTATTAAAAATCTTTGCTCGTCTTGCAGAACTTTCATAAACCGCGTGACTCGCAATCCCAGGTTCCACTGTATTTTATGGTGCCATTGTTTATTTAACTAAAAGTGAAGCCATAAAGAAAAAAAGAAAAACAAAACATGCTAAACTAAGTACTCCCCCCAGCTTGTAGATCCACCTTAAAAAAAAAAACTGTAAAAATTTTTATTTATATTGGACTCTATGGGGATTGACTCACTTTTGGAGCCTATTGTACATTTGTGGAACTGCATGTTTTTCCACTTGGCTTAATTTTTCAGTATTGCATTTTGCCTATTGGATATACCTTGTTTCTTTTACATAGTTATATTTAAATGTAGCTACAAATGGATAAAAGGGTACAGTGCATAGATAGAAAATATTTTTTACACCAGACATGCACATTTGGAGCTTCTGATGATGAATAATGAAATTTACCAGAAATACATCATCGATAACGCTCAGAAGTAAATTTGAACTCGAACCTCAAATCAAGAAAATCACGCAGTGCTGTCGTGTAAAAGTAAACGCGCCCTGCCTCTGTGTCTGGCTGAGAAATCTGCAAAGCTTTTCAACACAAAGGCTGCTCACTAATTCTCAGTGTTTTAATGAGCGCCTGCCTCTTCTTTGGGCCTCAACCATCACTCATCGTGCATTATGGAACGCCTCTGTCTCCACCCACCTGCTTCCTGCCTATCTGCGGAGCTCTGCAGACTCCTACAGCCCCGTTAATGGATTCTATAGGATAAAAATAACAAGCAGCTTAAATCCAGGGAGCGCTGGATCCAGGGCAGGTCCACTGGAGCACCGAGGTTCTTTGTTTCAGACACAAAAGGAAAGAAAACAGTGATTTTTTTTTAAGTCATGGCAGCCTTTTGATATGGAAATGCAAAATGGTAATTTTTTTGAATGGGTGATTATGTGCTTGTACGGCCCTCGACAGCTTGTTGTGTGCACTGTTTGCTTAATCAATGCCAGAATCATGATTACACAATATAAAAATGATACCTATGTATCTAGACACCACTAGCTCATTTAAAAAATTGTTTTAGATCAGAATTATCATGGAGCTCATGGTGCATGAAACAGTTTCAATGTTTCCACCCTGATTAACAGCAGAATATTACACTGAATATTGCAAAAGCTGACGTGGGAGTTAAATTTAACCCAGCCATGAATTTGTCGCATTGTGTATTTGCATTTGCATTTTATCATCCTAAAGCAAAATTATTATTACCTACATAAAGAATAAAGATAACCGTCTTAGAGGACAATTCCAAAATTTTGGAAGTGTCTTCCTTTTTTTTATTTAGGGCTTTATTCTAAAGTGAAAATGTGGAAGAAAGTGGAACAACAACAAAATGACCAAGTAACATTTATATTTTTTTGTTCCAGAGCAGCTGAACTTCATGTCATAAAATAACAATTCACTTTTATTATTGTTACATAATTCCATATGCATTATTTTATACTTTTGAAATCCCCAGTATTGTTTTAGAATGTAGAAAATGAATCACTAAATAAAAACTATTTAACAATTGAATTAGAAGATGTATCCAAACTTTACCTAAAATAATTAAAAGTACATAAAGGTACAAATTTATACTCTTAATTTGTAATTTCTAATTTTACAAGTAGCTTATTTTATTTTATTTTTTTGTAGTGGCAGCATGATGGCTTAGCACTGTGTCTTCTCACCTCCAGGTTTGGCAAGTTTGAGTCCTGCCTTGTGTTTGTGTGTATAGAGTTTCCATGTTGCCAATATTTTCACTGATGTACATACACTACTATTTGCACTTATTGTAGATACTGAACTGCATTTCATTGCTGAGTACTTGGAAAGTTGCATCTATCTATCTATCTATCTATCTATCTATCCATCCATCCATCCATCCATCCATCCATCAATCCATCCATCCATCCAGATAGTGCTTGGTAGGTTTCATCCAGGTCCTACAGTACAGTTCCCAGTCCAAGTGCATGCTGAGTAGTCTACCTGGTGTTTCCAAATTGTCCACTGTATGTGAATGAGCATGTGAGTGTGTCTATATTTCCCAAGCCTGGTTAAAGGAGGAGGGTTAAATATAAGTTGGGAGATAAAAAAAGGTCAAAACCAAAAGATCAGTGGAAGGTGACGTGCCATTGACACCAATGGGAATAGCTGAGAAATAAAAAAATAATCTAATTTAGTAGTGAAATGTAATGAAATAGACATAATATTAAATATATAAAAGGTGGTCATTGTGGTAAGTTTCTCAGTGGTAAGTTTTCTGCCTGGCATTTGGATGGCCCAGGTTCGATTCCCAGCCAATGCCCCAACCTCAGCCACTGGATGCAGTGCCCGTTCCAAGTCCAGATAAAATAGGAGGGTTGTGTCAGGAAACGCATCCGGCATAAAACCTGTGCCAAGTTGTTGTGTGGATCAGAGAGTCCGCTGTGGCGACCCACCTGACGGGTGCAGCTGAAAGGCAAACAATTAAATATATAAAACATACTACTAATAAGATTTTTTTTTTAGTGTATGAGTTCTGGTTTTCATACACTACAATCACATATCATAAACTATTTCTTTAGTCATGAGTTGAGATTGATGAGCTTTGAATGCATAATGTGACCATTAGCCCTGCTGTGATTCACGTCTAAAACTATATCGACAGCAAGGTTACAGGACATAAGAGTACATAAGAGAAAATATTTTGGTTTTGTACCAGAGATTAATGATGTGATGTTAAAAACATTTTTACAGACTTAAAAAAAAAAAAAAACTTACTAAATAAAGTACTTGTCTGGAGTTAAAATTACGAAGTGCTTGTGAAATTGTGAAATTTCTGCATCTGTCTCTCACTTCGTCTGAATATTTTTTTCAATTACGCACCGTCACTGGACCAGAATTATGCAAATTACTTGTTACAAACAGCATTTATTTCCATTACATGATGAAAAAAAGGCACCTCTCCTATGGTGTGGTGTAAATCTGTCCCCCAGGTGCCTGTGCTGCGTTCAACTAATTGAAAATCCGTCACTCTGTCATTTGGCATTCATAAGCATCAGTCACGGCGATTCTAACACATTAAAGGAGTGATTGGGCAAATAGGAGGTGGCAGACGGTGCCATCGGTCACACACACACACACACACACACACACACACACACACACACACACACACACACACACACACACACACTCACACACACACACACACACACACACACATTTCCACCCACTCTCTCGTTAGTGCACAAACACTTTGTAATAAAAGTCTGACAGATGAATTATGAACAGTCTGGAGCAAATTCTTTACAAACACCATTAAATCCTTAACATTATACACTGTAGGAACCATATATTAACCTCATAAAATCAACACAGTTGTCAAGTTCTGCACTACAGTATATCAGCATCTCTGACATTAATGATACACATTAAAGATGATTTATATAGTGATGGATTTAAACTATTGGATTTAATGAGGTGTAATTGGTGATATGGTGCAGTTTTATGGAGGCACTACATTTTATGGAAGGAGTCTCCAGTGTCAGTGCTTTACAATAGTCAGAGCTGTATATCAATAAATTAGAATATCATAGAACAGTTTTTTTAATATGGTTTAATTTTTAAAGTGAATATTTTTATATGTTTTACATTATTGTATGCAAAGTGAAATATTTCAAGAATTTTATTTTTTATTTTGAATGATTATGGATTACATAAAAAAGCTCAAAAGCCAATTCATGAACTTGGAGGAGCTTCACAGGACGTGTGAGACTGGAATCAGTGCACAAGCCGCTCCTGAACCAGAGACAGAATCTGGGCTGAGGGGAAAAAGAACGGGACCTTGGCTCAGTCGTCACAAGTCCTCCTTTCAGATGAAAGTTCATTTTGCAGCCAGAATCTGGAGGAAGAAAGTAGAGTGTGAAGTTTCCACAGTCAGTGATGATTTGGAATGCCATGTCATGTGCAGGTGTTGAGCCACTGTGTTTAATTAAGACCAAAGTCAACACAACGTATACCAGAAAAATTTTAAAGCACTTCATGCTTCCATCTAATGACAAAATTTATGAAGATAATAATTTCCTTACCATGATATTACTGTGATTTTTATTGACCCCCAAAAAAAGGGAAGCTGAAAAATGTTCAAGAACCTTTTTTATGAGTGGGTTATTCAGCAGGACAGTATATCCCCCCCCCAAGGGGACTGGTGGCCTCTGGAGCTCCTATCAGCTTGTTATCACTGGGGCTAATGTGAGTGAGGATCACTGGTGACTGGAGGTCAGGAGCAGGTCTGTAGCAGATGAGACACTAACTGGTACTTTAACACTGACACAGGGGTCAGAGTGATTACACACCCCTTCAGAGCACTCCCAAGAGCCCTGAAGAGTGACGACATGCATACAGTGAAATTCATGAATAAATAAATAAATACATAAATAAAAATACTACTACTACTACTACTACTAATAATAATAATAATAACTATAATACTATAATAAAAAAATAAAAAAATAAATAATATGTATTGGGCTTTAACAGCAAGCAGGTTATGTTATTAAAAATACTTATTCAACATTTAAATAATAAGTGTGTTATTACTTATCTTAGTACAAACGCTAATTAGCTTAACTGATATTAAAAATACTTATTTATCATTTAAATAACAAGTATGTGCATCCCAAAATCTCTCTCTCTCTCTCTCTCTCTCTCTCTCTCTCTCTCTATATATATATATATATATATATATATATATATATATATATATATTTATTTATTTATTTATTTATTATTTTTTTTACTTATTTATAAGTTTTAGTAGATATAGTCTAAGTTCCTATAGATCACGTTGCCATTGTGCTATTTTTAAATGTTTTTAAGACAGCAAATATAAGTACTATATTATATAATACTAATAACAATGTAAAAATTTCAATAGTAATCTAAAACAATGTGGGAACTTAATAAATTGGGCGACCATCGCTTTTGTAAAAGTGAGTCCTAACCTGTGATGCGGTCGTAAGCATGAGGGCACACAAGAGCACAACCTCTTTTATTTTTATACAACACTTCCTCAAACACCATTAATTATCAACAGATTATGTTTTTTTTTTTTTTATTTAACCAGTTATTTTGCTCCACCAACACATATCCAGGAACTAATTAACCGCGACTGGCGGAGCTGGCGATCAACAGGTAGTGATTGACAGCTAGTGTAATTGATGGGTTGAAAACTAAAAAAAACTGAAAGTCCTTACTGTACAATGTCCAAATGTGCGGAAAATAAACCATGAATAAACACTGTATTTGTCTTTAGAATATCAGCTCCATTAAATTTTGCATTCTGGAGGTTGACTCCCAAATAGCATTAAATGGAAAGCTGTATAGGGTGTACAATGACTTCTTCTACACACCAAGTAGTCCCCTTAATCAGGGGTTACAACAGGATTTGGGATTCAGCCTTGTGTTAGAGGCTAGTTAGGTTTCTAGCTCGTCTTTAGTGTAAATAAAACAATACAGAGGCAATTCAGAACAATGGCTTAGGAATTATTAAGTGGACAAAGTTGGTTAAAATGACACTGTTATCAGATGTGTTTTCTTGCTAATGGTGACTTGCCTTCTACGACTGGTTGTGAATGTGGGTTTTGGCAGGCAGCTGCTCTTTTTCAGTACTGCAGAACCATACAGACCTACATGTCCCCATGCTGCGACTGACATTTAGCGTACATAATGACTGTAGAACACATGTGATGCAGAGTAATACATATAGTTAAACATTCGAGTGCTGTTACTGTCCATTATCAACATTCAGATTGCTCTGTCAGGGTTCAGAAAGAAAATAATAGCTGATATTAATCTTTTAGTAAGTAATTCTTTTGTAATGGCTATAAAAAAGATAATGCACTAAATAATTGCACTGTAATCACAGTAGTTTATTATAGTGATTAGTAACTATCGGGTAACTGCTATAGGAACATCGAATTACTTACTGCTATGATAGTAAATACTTAATTATCAATTAATTATCCGCCACCCCGCCCATTGCAACCAACTCTTTTATCTGCTACATGAATGTTGGCATTATGTTATTACAGATGTTGAATTTGTACTGGAAAAAGGCTGTTGGGTATTTGAATTATCTGGCAAAGAGAAATTTTACAGGTATTTAAAAGGGGACATGACGTGGATTCATTAAATGGTATAACTCATCAGAGCAAATCTTGTCGTTTGCAAGAACCACTTTTACAAGTAGTCATCAAGTAAAGCACCAATCAACACCTACATCCTTCCACTCTGCTGTCAGTGTGTGTAGGCGTTTGAGTTTAATCATAAATAAAAGTTCTTTAAATGAACACTGTGATTTCGGGCCGGGTGGTAAGTCTATTGAATTGAATAGTCACTGGTACGGTTCTGAGTTTATGACTTCGAAGTGAATAAATGTACAGCAATGTAGGTGTAAATGTAGACTGCTAGTCAGTTTTATATCACAGTTCTACTGAATCCTGGATTCTGATTGGTTGAGATGGTAGAACAGCATGACACAGTGTATTGGATGGCCTCAGACTTAGACGCAGTCTGTTGACTATCATTTCCAGTAACTCTCCAGGACTCTCTAGTCTGGTTAGCTTAATGTCCTTAATAATCACTCATAATTGCCATGTGTGTAATGGAGAACCAATATTGTGTACTGGATTTACCTGCAGCAGCAGCAACAGCAAAACCACTATCACACTCCATGCCCTGAAGATCACACACTCTCCACTCGTCAGCAGTTTAAACTGGAAAGCTAATTTATACGAGTGGGAAAGGTATCTCTCCTGAGGGTGTGTGAAGGAATGAGGAAGAACGAGAGCTCCTGTAGTTTACTCTCATGAGAGTAAGTCTTTTCTGCTGAAACAATCGTTAACTCCAGGTCTGTCGAGGATCTTTATTACAGGATCTTTTGCTACACTGCAGCAATAAATAAATAAATAAATAAATATACAACTATATAGATGAGAAACAGATGAGAAACAGCTCGCACCATTATGATATTGTTTTCATAAAAAGTACCAAACTTTCTTTTTCACACAAATATCAGATTTTGGTGAGAACGACAATGCATCCTGTCACCAAGCTCTCCTCACACATACCGTAAGTTTCTCCCCAGAAACAACATGACTTCTGACTTCGCCCTCATAGATAAATAAAGTACTCTCGTATAAATAGAGGTAATCTCGAAGTGTTTTGATACCACCATATAAATTATAAATTTTAACACAAGATAAAAAAAAAAAAACATGTAAATTTATGAAAACATTTCAATACCTGGAATATATATATATATTTTTAAATCCAATTTCAAACTGTTGCCACTTTATTGCCTTTACTTTTCATTACATTAGATTATCTTACATAAATACACATAAATATTGTATTGTAAAATACAATAAAATTTTGGGATAATTTCTTGTACAAGGACTTGTTTTTTCTACCTTTTTCCCTTTTTTTTTTTTTTGGAAGTGGAGTTTTTCTGGTGGTAAAAACTGGTAACCTTAGGGTCACTTATTCTTATCGTTTCCTATACAGGAAACAAACTTGGATTTCCAAACAATGCTCAGACATGATGTGTAATAATGCTGATGGTCGATACAGTGAGAAGTTGAAATCAAAATTCAAAAATGCTCTGCGAAAACCACTTCACGCTTCATGAATAATTAACTGATTATATTAGTGTAATAATGTGGGTCTGTACGGCGTTCCGTACCTGCACATGATATCAGATATCATATCGGTGCTCTGATTAGTCTCATAGATTGATGTGGTGAAGCTGTTTTAGATGAGGTTACCAGTAGCTAAATTGACGTGGACTCTAATATTCCAGTAATATTGGGAGAATTGGCCCAGATGGGAATAATGCATCATTGCAGCGGTTTAATTTTCATGAGCCGAAATAATTTTCGGCATAAATTGAGAGAGCAGCATAAATATTGACAATTATTTCAAAGGTAAATATTAGCCACGTAAACATTTGATCTTGGAATAAATATATTCTTTCTGACCATGTTTGGGGGTAACATTAGGTCTAGGGACTAGTTTCTATGGGTGAAATTTTTCTTTTATTCCTGATCGGTGAACTGCATACTGTAACAACAAGCAACTCTCTTACATCTGTCTTTACTTCAGACTGTCATTCAATGGCTCTCTGGCTGAGGAAGGGAATCGGATCTGATTTCATATTATGTAGCAACTCGGGTCTCGCGAGGGGCAAAACCGTACATAAATTGTTCCGAATGGGCAAACCTGCAGGCTGCTACGCCGCGGAGTTTTGAACAGGCAGAGACGCGGCCATTTATAGACAAGCAGTTGCCAGGCAACGGCGTAATCAGACTGAACGCGCCTCACCTGGTGGCGTGTTTATTTAAGGGTCCTGATACCTAAAATAAATCCTCAGAGAGGACAAAAGTCGGACGGGGGAGCTCAGTTTATTTTGTGTTTTCAGTTACTTAGTTCCCTAATTAATAATTCCGCGCCATCTCCAAACGGGAAGGTCTTCCCGTGCCTGTCATAAGCACTAGCGATGGGAAGTTTGAATCATTTTAGTGACTCGGTTCTTTGAATCTCGTTCATCAAAACGAACAAATCTTTTTTTGAGTCATTTACAGTAGTTAATTTCGTTCTCATGATCAGAAACATAATAAAATGTCACATTTTCAATAAACGTCTACATATACAAATTTTGGGTATAGTTCCAGTAATGAAAATATTATAGTGCAGCTAAGGACATATTATTATTTACAGAATTAGCAGCTCACCATCATATCTTCTAGTCTGAGTCTATCGTTCTTTTGAATTTATTGCACTGCATAGCGTCTATGGGAGTCACGTGACAAAAGGACAAACGACTCGGACTTGAAGATTCATTGAGAACTGTTCAATTCTGTTTCTTGTACATAACCTAAGGAGGTTTTGCGATGATTTGCGCATGCGTGTCTAGTAAAAAAAAATGAACAAATCACTTTCCGAGACTACTCGTTCTTCTGAGTCACGTTAAAGATTCGTTCAAAAATAACGAATCGTTCATGAACGACCCATCACTAATAAACACTCTCAGCACCTCCTATTTCATTGACCCTGTCAGAAGCCCTGCGTAAGGCTCTTATAAATAATATTACATCTCGTGGTGCAGTTCTCCATACCGCCCCACATAACATATATCACTTGTAGTGTAATGAGATAAATTTATAAAAACGAATTGTAACGCAGAAGACAGGATTTATTGAAAAAGATGTGAACTATAAGCTGACATCAAAGATGGGGGGGAAATCTTTTTTGTCATCTTTTATATTTCTGGCAGATTCAATGCCTCCCGGCGAGCAGAACCACTTTTCAAACTTTCAAAAAAGTTATAATCTGATTAAATTCTTTGATATGTAAATGCACATCTTTTCAGATCAGCTGTGAAATTGGAATCTCTAATTGGAATGATTTCGATCAGATTAAAGAAATATTGTCCATATGAACAACTGCAACATAGGAACAACTTGTTGTCCATATGGACAACTCATCTTGAGCTCTTGGTCACAGAAAACACACACAGACACCACTCTCTTAATTAATTTAGTCAACTTTCCTGTTGAAAAACAACTTGAAACTCCTCTGGCCCAGCTACAGACCTCCCATTCCACATCCACGCATATTCATAAAATAAATCTTCCTTTCCTGAGAATAATGGCCCGTTTTATCAGCAGGAAGCCATTTTTAGTCTGTTTTAATGAAAGTCTCACTGTAGCTCTGCCTAATTGGGATGCAGTTTTGTTCCACATGTCTCTGGAGTGTTATTTTCAGCGCTCTTAGTTCTTCTGCATTTGTAATGCGCTACTGAAGTAGCATGATGCATATTTTTTTTCCCCCTTATAACATCTGGAATAGTGCATATTGCACAGAAGGTAGTGGAAAGGTGTCGCAGATGGTAATGCAAACATAATGCAGATGTGGTTTCATTAGCAGCGACTGAAATTAAATATGCATTATCCTGCTGTAAGTTTGAATGAACCAAAGACTAAAGAACCATGAATATTAGCCTAGTTTACAATGTTTTATTGTTTTGCTTCAGGGTGAAAGATGATGTGCTTCATTTTTACTGTAGAGGTCTAAATATGAATCTTTGTCTCTGAATCAGCTGGTTTCTATGTTTTAAGAAGCATAGTTTTGCTCCTAAGAGGAAGATGATTGACAACATCCATTCTCATAGTTTAATCTTTGCACAAATGCGGGCTGTTGTTGGATAGTTTCCAGTGTATAGTTTTTTTTGTCGAGACAGCGGCACGGTTTACAAGCTCCCATAAATCTCACCCGCAGAGGGACAAAAGCATGTAATTTGCGGTGTGTGCTGTTTGCTTGCAGTCGTGTTGCAGCTGTAAATCTTTCAGCAGGACAGTTTGGATTGGTCACAATGCCATTTAGCATCTCTTTTCAAGACAGCAGACTGTAATAAATAGGCTCAGGGTGAAGAGCAGAGCTCTCCTGCCAGCCAAAATGGAAAATTGGATCACATTGATGGCTCTACTCTATAGTGGCCTGAAAAAAGGCCTTTGTGAAAGATTGCACATTTGTGCTAATCTATAGGCATCTGATAACCTTCTGACCAGGAACCTAAATACATAATTACTGCCTAAGTAGCACCAACTCAATCTAACATCAATATTTGCCTTCAAATGTCAACTTTTCCAAAAGGACGAAACTGTTGACCATCAAATTGACCATACAAATTGACACCAATGTTCACCACCAAAATGTTTTTCTTTTCATAGTCCCAATTTGAACATGCTGATAAGATTAGATTTCAACTGTTTTCAACTAATGTACACATGCACCATTCGATTCCAGCATATAAAGACAAAGTTTTCACCAACAATAATATAACACTAATATTTACCATTATTTTTTTAATATTTCCCTGAAACTGAAATCATAATTCAACCTAGCAATATCTTTTCTGATGAACACCAATATTCAACATCAAATCCAAGCTAGCATCCCATTAGATGCCCAATTACTGTATATTAACTTTTACACCACTATTTACTATTTTCATATATTGCAAAATAATATAAAAAAATGTTTTTCCCTACTTGAAACCATTGTTCATCATCATAACTAAGCATGTTAAAATCTATTCACCATTAAAAAACAAGTATTTCTTAATACAGCACCAATAATTACCATAAAGACCAAATATTTCATCATCTAACATCAATATTCACCATCAAAAACAAATATGCCCCTATCTTACACAAAGTATTACTATAAAAACAAATATTTCCCTACCTTGGGCAAATGATCATCATCAAAACCAAATATTTTTCATTCTAAAACCAATATTCACTATCAAAACCAAATAATATTTATCATTAAAAAACTAAATATCTCTTAATCTAATACCAATAATTGCCATAAAATGCCAAATACTTTATCATCTAACACCAGTAATCCTCATCAGAACCAAATAATCTTACACAAATTATTACCACAAAAACAAATGTTTCCCTACCTTAAACCTATGGTTATCATTAAAACCAAATATTTCTTAGTCTAATACCAACATCCACCATCAAAATCAAATATTTCTTAATGTAACACCGATATTCACCATCAAAACTAAATATCCCCCTATCTTACACCAATGTTCACACTCAAAAGCAAATATCTTATAGATTATCAGACTGGTTTTCTTGTCTATTGCTTAGCATTTACTGGGATAGTCTTCTGATCCAGTCTGCTCCAGACTCGATCGTTAGAATTTGTTTGTCTGTGTCTGTTGGTGAATATTCGTTGTTGGTATATAGTGGGTTGATGTGGTCTGGATTTCAGCATATGAAGCCCTGTTTCAGGTCATATTTTCATTAGCATTACTTAGCCAACACACATTGTTAAAAGGGTTATAAAGACCATTTAATTAAACCTGTTTAAAACAGTGATTAGTACTAAAAAGTTTATGTGAATAATATTGGAATGTAATGCTGTAAGGGAGGTCATGGCCATCTTCCAAGAAACGAATCATTAAAAGAGCCCCACTTACAGACAGATGCTTTTTTCAGCTCATAGAGATCAATGACAATCCACAAGTTCTTTCTCCTGATTGTGATTTTAAGATGTGTTGTTTCGCTTTGCTCTAGGCTGCTCTGAGTGCTGTATCAAATGCCTGAGCGGGATTCCCTACGCCTCTCTCATCGCCACCATCCTGCTCTACGCTGGGGTGGCACTCTTCTGCGGCTGTGGTCATGAAGCTCTGTCTGGCACCGTCACCATACTGCAGAACTATTTCGAAGTGGTCCAGTCATCACCTGAAACCCTGGACGTGTTTTACATGTGAGTACTGACTATCATTAAAGGACACACACATACACCAAAACGTGCTGGGTATCTCACACAGCGGGGAATGCACCTTTACGAAAATAAAAGTTAAATAAATACATAAACGAAAGGGTTAATAAAAGGGTTAACTCACAAGATCGCGACAGCTGGGTGCCTAACCAAGATCATACATTTGAACTGTTGTAGGTTTAATACAATATTTGCTGAAAGGTAAATGCTAGGATGCAGGAGGTTTGAATAATTTTCATGTCATTGAAGTAAAAGTGTGAAGTAAAAGTATTTTAATGTAGCTAACGTTTTGTGCCTATCCATTATCAAATCCTAGCATGTCACTTTAAAGCCCTCTGGAGTCTGAGGCTTCCTGAAGACTTTCTGCACTGAATCAGGGCTATTCTTATACCTGTATTTGTGTAAATCTCCAAAATTTGCCAATGTAGTCGCTAATACATTTTATCAAAGAGCACCAACTGAGCTTTCATAATATGGCTGATGTAAATTCGTCAGAATCGTGTGCAATTTTATTTTATAAACTTACACCAGAGTACACATCTAAGAAAAAGCAATTTGGAACTCAAGCTGAAAAATGCAGTATTAATGAAACTCTCATTTTGTTTCGAACACAAAAAGTCTTGGATATGTGCCCATAGCAAAAACACGCAGGAAGAAATTTCATTAGGTATAAAGTGAATGATGTGCCTAATTTCAGCAGGGCCTCCTTTTCACTTTTCACGATTAGTTTTCATGCATATGGAAGACCAATAGTTATAGTTACAGTAGCTATAGTTATAACGGTTATGGTATGAGCGTATCATGGCCGTATCACGGTTATGTCATGAGGTGTGCCATGGTTATGTCATCAGGTATTTAAAAGGATTATCAGTATTATGGGTTCCATGGTTGTACCCTGACCATTTTTTTTTAATGTATCATGTTCGCTCTGTGGCTGCATTATGTCCATTTCATATCCATAGTGAGGCTGTATCATGGCCACATGGGGTCATACCATGGATGCATCATAGTTGTGCCATGGTCAGGTACATAAAGATACATAGTAAATCTAAATAAGACAGCAGATGAATTTTGGTTTGGTTCCCCTGGCATAAGCACTGCAGAATCATTTTACTCAGCCACCCACCTACCCAAACACACACACACACACACACACACACACACACACAGGAAAGATGAGGAGACGATTGATCTCCCAGGCCTGAGTGTGAGACTTGGCTGAAGTCCTGCTTAGGGAATTAAATTGTTCTGAGTTGCCGTAGTACACCTGCTCACAGAAAGAGAGAGAAAGACAGACAGAGTATGAAAGTAGAAAAGTAGCAAATAGATGAATAGGGGGAAAATCTGTTGTACTGTTTGATGGATGACATGCAGGAAGAAATGGATGGAGGAAGGTTTAGGATGAGAGAAGCAGAGATCTACGGTATAAAGTGGAGGCGGAGGAGGAGAGGATGGAAAGAACGAGAGCAGTAGATGATGGGAGCAGCAGATTGCATTAGTCACAATCTCCTTCTCTGCTCCGTACTCACGCCCACTGACCATCACACACTGAAATGCAGTAATTTCAGACTTAAACATTTTTACCTCTATATTAAGGCATAATTAATGCATGCGCATCCAAATAAAAATCAAGAACATCAATAAATACAGCCATGATGCATTCGTTCTGTCTCACCTGTCTGCTCACAAGGTGCATGCATGGTAAAGTGTGTGTAAAGAGCACATCTCTGGATCATTATCACCCCTTTCTTAATGTTTTGGCACCCACACACAGCTTTGCATTAGGGAATGCACATTTTGCAGTTTTGCAGACTGTAATGTGAGACTCAACTGGCTCCTTTTGCCCAAGTACGTTTTACATGCCCCAGTGCAGTTTTGATTTATGCCCATTCTAGAGCCAGGCGTACACCGAACATCTTTCATGCATTTATTTCACTTACACTGCAACAAAAGTGACAATCCATTTGTAAATTTTGTAGGCTACCAAATAAACCACCTCTATATAACTGTGTAATATAGAGGTGTAACTCTATATTATAACTCTAATATAACTCTATATAACTCCACTGTAAGTCACGTTTATCTTGTGTTTATGTGTGTATAATAAAGCATACTGTTTGCAAACCTTCCCTATCTTGTTCAAACTGACTTTTCAAGTCCAGTATGCTTTCGTGTCCAGTAAATTCAATTCAATTCAATTTTATTTGTATAGCGCTTTCAACAATTGTTATTGTCGCAAAGCAGCTTTACACAATCAAAAGAATTATTTAAGTTCGTATGTGAATGTGTGTGAATTAACTTTGTCAAATAGTCCCTGATGAGCAAGCCGAGGGTGACGGGGGCAAGGAAAAACTCCCTGAGATGGCAGTAGGAAGAAACCTTGAGAGGAACCGGACTCAACAGGGAACCCATCCTCATCTGGGTGAAACAGAAAGCGGGAATTGATCTGCATTCATACTGTGTGTTAGGTGGCATTCAGTTCAGTATATACTGTAGCAGTCGTTAACAGATGTTAATTGATGTTAATATGGAGTCCACGTAGTTATTGGAGGCTCAGGTGGAGAAACAGCTGTCAACATCAGTCGAGGCCAGAACCGTCTTCATAGTAGAGTGAAATCGTCCCCAGACACCGGACGCATCCACGTGACGAGATCTCCAACCGGAAGCGATGAAATTAAATGAGATCCATCCATTTGAGATCCATCCTTGGGAGCTGGATTGTAAAATACTGCCACATAGTTGTGGATACTCTGTCCCTCTTGTTCTGTTTAACTGTTTTGACTGTCTCTATTTACCAGGCACATTAATCCGCACACAGAAAGTTCCATTGTTTCGCAATTGATCACCGAGACATAAGATTATGGTAATCTGGTTGATGGGTTCACTCTGTGCTTTTGCAGGATTAATATCTTGAAATATGTGATCTATGGCGTGGCTGCAGCGTTCTTTGTCTACGGGATCCTGCTGATGGTCGAGGGCTTCTTCACCACCGGGGCAATCCGTGATCTCTATGGAGATTTCAAGATCACGACTTGTGGCCGCTGCGTGAGCGCCTGGGTAAGACACACGGCGGATGTAAAAAAAAAAAAAAAAGAAATGTTAGCAGTGTCATCATGGTGTGTATATTCTGGTTTTGACTGTTCCACAATCTCAACTACATCACTCAAGATTGTGTAGTTTAACATGTTAATATTATGTCTGTTTTGCTAATATAAATGTGGCAATTTGTAGCATATGAATTGTATTAATTCCAGAAATGAGTTCTTAAGGTGGAATTTCGTATAGTGAGAAACATTCCCATAGGAAACAATGTAAATGCAAATAATCCATTCCAGCCACCCAAAAATATTACTGATATGACCAATTTCCAACACTGTAATCATATTTTTCCATATAAAAACAATTAAAACATTTAGAAATTCAAATGTCATTTGCATAGTATGTGCTAGATGTTATACAGTACGACATGATAAAATAAAAACAAAGTTCTACCTCTGTTTTTGTGCATAAATAGAAACACATAAAATTTTGAAGCCTCACTCCAGACAATTGTTTACTTTCTTTGCTTAGAATTTAGCAACAAATAAGCAAGCATGTCTCTCTCTCTCTCTCTCTCTCTCTCTCTCTCTCTCTCTCTCACACACACACACACACACACACACACACACACACACACACACACACACACACACACACACAAATAGGATACTTTGCACTGCTAATGATCGAGTGTAATAAAGTGGCTATTTGATTGACAGCTCTGATTAGAATAGATTGAGGCTGTTTATCGCTACTCAAGCAGTACTGTACAATTAATTAACAAATGTGCCCCCTGTATTAATTACACCTCAAGTCATCAGCTCATTTATTTATTGTCTCCTTCTCTCTCAGTTCATCATGTTGACCTATATCTTCATGCTGGCCTGGCTGGGCGTTACAGTCTTCACCTCTCTCCCAGTCTTCATGTACTTCAACATCTGGAACACCTGCCAGAACATGACAGTGGCTGAGGAAACCAACTTGTGCTTCGATCTGCGCCAGTTTGGTATGTGGCAACTGGTAGGGTTAGAGCTGTAGAGCTCTGGATTTTGATTGGTCCGAAGGTTCTGATTATTGATGTGGAGCTAACAGAGAGCTTTATATCAATGTGTTGTTATGGCGACATTTGTGGAAGGAGTCTCCAGTGTGTCAATTCTTTGTTACAGTCAGAGTTAAATCTGTAGCTTTAAGATTTCCACTATGATAGCTTTACAAAAACAGTTTGTGATTGCTGTTGCTTCTATTTACCAGCCATTTACAGTGGAGTGAAAGGGTAAAGCACTTTATTTAAAATAATAATAATAATAATAATAATAATAATAATAATAATAATAATAATAATAATAATTAAAAACTTCTACTAAATCAGAATCCGGAATTCAACAGTGATGTGAAATAACCTGATACACTCCTTATATTTGATTGACAGCTCTGGTTATGAGTTGTGATTTTAATTGAATGAGGCTCTTTCTAGACATTCAGGTCTCATTTCTCATTAATGGAAAGCAGTGTCCCAGATTATTTGAGGCTCACAGATCAACCCTGCTCTCCATTCCATTTCTCTCTGCACTATAAAAAACATAAAATTAAAATAAAAGAAAGTATTATTATTATTATTATTATTATTATTAATTCTATTATTATCATTATTATTGTTTTATTATTATTATTATTATTATTATTATTATTATTATTATTATTATCAGCAGCATTAAATCAGGTTTAATATAAACAACATTAATTAATTAAGTTGATTGATAAAGTATCTATATGAATAAAAGGGAGATTTTGTCTGTACTTTTGTCAGAACTCGCTCCTCCAATCATATCTTTATGTATGTTTCATAAATTGGAGGACCTTAAAGCCAGTCTCAGAAAAATATCTGTCTGTCTATACAGCATCACACCAAACTGTCTGGACAGAACTTAATGAAAGTTGGCCAGTCCCAAGGGTTTGCATAAACCTGCGCCATGAATAAAATCAAAATTAAGCGAAACGTAATCTTTATGCGATCTACTTTTTTGATTTCTCATCTGTGATTCACTCTCCGTTTATTCGACTGTGTATTCGGCTGATGAAAGAAGTACAACTTAGCGTGAACAAGGCGTCAGATACTCAGCCTTACAACATGTGATTTCTTTGTATTAATAAGTTAGACAGAGATTTGTGCCATACAGAAAGACACAATAATAATATTATTATATATATAAAATTATTAAATAATAATAATATCACTGATTATATTAAAGCTGATCAGATTATTTTTAGCTTTAACCTTTTAACTATTTCTACAAACTCTAAAACCCGTAAATGATGGGTACTTAAGCTAGTATTTCTTATTCTTCTTTCGGCCGCTCCTGTTTATGTATGTCACAGCGGACCATTGATCTCTGTCTAACCCTGTCTACCACATCTTCCTTTGTCACTCCAACCTCCTGCATGTCCTCCCTCACCACATCCATAAACCTTCTCTTGGGCCTTCCTCTTTTCCTCTTGCCAGGCAGCTCCATCTATAACATTTTCCCTCATCAAGTATTTAATCTATAAAATAAAAAAATGTATCATTTATTTAAAATATTGGTCTATTTTCATGAATTAATTGCACAAAATAATCATTTGCAAGATGGAAAAGTGTAAGATCCAAACATTTTTATTTGAGGAGATCAGTGCTTGGATACCATCAAGGTATAAAGTTTTCTCAGCACACCAAAGCCATGACCAGACTGCCTGCTTCACGTCTGAAATACCGGCCTCCCTGGAACTTCATTAATGAACCAAACATGTGGAAATGGCTTGGAGGGAGGTCAGGACTATATGCGGGATGTGACAATAACTCGCAGCCGAGTTCCTGTAATGTGCAAGTGGTGTTTTTTCTTTTCTTTTTTTTTTTTTTTTTAACACCTACCCTTTAGAAAAACACGTTATATTGGCATTTTAATGTATATGTAAAACTGGATGATGCAATTAAACACCAAACAGAATAATGAATAAGGTTAATTAATAATTATTAAATTAAACATCTCTCTCTCTCTCTCTCTCTCTCTCTCTCGCTCTCTCTGGATTTTCTTTCAGGAATTATACCCACTTCTGAAGAAAAGAGTATCTGCACAAGCTCCACCAAGTTCAAATCCATGTGTGAGTCTGAGGTCAGTGTCATCCTTAGCACCAATTTTTTTTATAATAATAGAAATCTCTAGAGCTGTACTTAAAAAAAAAACGTATAATAATAATAATAATAATAATAATAATAATAATAATAATAATAATAATAATAAAAACTGGTGTATGGTACGGAAGCGCGTTGCACTCACAAAAGAAAAATCAATCACAGGAATTACAGTATGTCATAATTATGACTTAATATCTCATAATTATGAGTTCCTAGCTGGCTAAGAAAATTTCAATACAATTTACACTTTAATCAAATACATTCAATCAGATCATTTAATCATGTTTGCCAACCAGAGTTTATTTATAACCTCTACAGCTATTAATATAAAGTACCCTGCAAAATCATGAGGCCCCTTATTTCTTCATATTTTGCTTCCAAAGAGCCAGACTTTTTTTAATGTAGTCTTGAGTTCTCCAGGCTCCCTGAAGGATCTTTTTGTCTCTCATTTTCAGTCCAGCCCTCATACCTAAGCAGTTCTTGTTACTGTGAGTCACAAAGTGACCTATGAATCATTTGAGCATAAGAAAAAACATCTAACTTAAGGCATGAACGAGTGACAAGCAGGTGATGTTCAGTGATGTCACAATATAAACTGTGTACCTGTGTATGGATACTGGAAACTTTTTAGAGAAGATAAGTGCTACATTATGGATAACAAAAAGATAAATGATTTTTTTTTTACTCTGCTCTTGAATACACACTTAAATGTTAGATATATTAATTCCTTAATCAAATAATGAATTTGAAAATAAAACATTTATACAGTTTTATGATTTGCTTTGATGCATAAATATGAATTTAGACAAAAGACAAGCCTGTGACACAGAGTGATGAACTCAACACCAACAATAAGATAAGAATTTAATTGTTTGTCACATGTACCTGACAACACAGTGAAATCATGTTTTCGCATGTCAGAGTTAGGAAGCTGGGGTCAGAGTGGAGGGTCAACCACTCTGGGCGGGCCCTGGAGCAGACAGGGTTAAGTTCAGTTCAGCACAGTGAAATTCCTTCTTCAGATATCCCAGCGTAACTGGGGTCAGAGCACAGGGTCAGCCATGATACAACACTCCTGGAGCAGATAGGATTAAGGGCCTTGCTCAAGGGCCCAACAATGACACCCTGGTGGAGCTGGGGATCAAACCGCCGATCTTACGATCAGTAACTCAGTGCCTCAGCCCTCTGAGCCACCACTGCCCGAAATGGCCTTGCTCAACGGCGGTGCTGGGGCTTGAACCCTCGACCTTCCAATCAGTAACCCAGTAACCCACAGCCTTAACTGAATTTACCAAAAATTACAACTTTAAGACTGACATGTTATATTTTATCAGCATATAGGTTTTTTTTTTTTTTTTTTTTTTACATTTAATGTTTTTTGAAACAACTTCCTCTTCTTACTTACATACAATAGCAGTGTATAAAGTAAAAAAAAAAAAAAAAAAAAACTATATATATATATATATATATTTTTTTTTTTTCATCTTGTCCTCCAGCTGGACCTGACGTTCCACTTGTTCGTGTGCGCTCTGGCGGGGGCAGGAGCGGCCGTCATCGCCATGGTGAGCCAGTTTATTACTCAAACTCTCTCTCTCTCTCTATAACGCTCTCTATTTATAACACCCACTTTCTCTATCTCGTTCTCTTCCTCTTTATCACACTTCATCACTCTCTCTCCTGCTCTGTCTTTCTCTGTACAGTACATCACTGTAAGTCTGGCACGTTACAGCTCTCTGTCCTTCCCTCATACAATCCTTCTCATTGTTTCTCGCTCGGTCACTTCCTATCTCACTCTGTTCATCTCTTTATCGCTGCGTCTTCACGGCTGTTCACTTCTCTCCTTATCCAGGGACGAGCGGGTAATAAGATCATTAGTGCGCCTGTGGGAAAGTGAGAGCTGTAAGAACAGTGCTCTTCTGCCTAGTTTGGTTGCATGGAGATCAGATTAAGGAGATAAAAATAGTGCCAAGGAATAGTGTTCAAAAATGATGGGATGAGAAAGGCGCTAGTCGGGATGGTGTCCGTTTTTGGGGTTTATTGTTTTTTTAGGCAAATATGACATGAGAGAGTTTATTCAGATTTCAACAGGTTAGTAGTGCTGCAGGTGGGAGGCGTTACAGAAGGCGTTAATTAACTTAATAACTTTTATTCTCTATCACTGGTGATTAAATTGATAAGGCTCTTTGTTCATTAGACAGTTATTGCTAGTGATTCATCCGCTCCGACATTACTATATAGCTCTTATTTATCTTTATTCACAGTTATCTAACTTCATTTCTGAGATTGTATTATTAACCTCTTTCTGTCTTGTATCATCCTCTCTCCTTCTCATACAGTTTATTATACAGTATATTTTCATATATTTTTTATTATTAATTATACCGGGTCAGCCAAAAATGAATACAAACTTCAGGAAAAGAAAAAAAGTATAGAAAAATTAGAAAATATACAGTTTGTCGAGATACTCAGGGGCTCCAAAAATGTATATTTCACTTCTTTTTCCACTCACTTCTGGTGGTCACAAGATGGCATGGTGACATGGCGACTACTGACATCTTCAGAGGAAACATAATAATACACTTGGCCACAAAGAGAAAGAAGACAGTGAGAGGAGCATAAAGAAAAAGAGACAGGTGAAAAAAAAAAGTGGAGGAAAGACAGAGACAGACAGACCGATAGGAAATAATAGAATAGAAAAATAACATTAATAGATTAGAATTTATAGAAAGAAATGTAATATAACATTAATATTACCATATATATCAATGTATACTGTATAGGAATACATTTAGTATTTATATATACACATATTTTACTTTTACATTTCTTTTTTCTATCACTTTATCTTTATGGCATGAAGAATTGTGTCTCTTCTTTATAGTTTGTGGTGTGTGTGTGGGGGTGTGTGTGTGTAAAATGATTGTTTAGAGGAGTGTATGTACTGTCATTAGTGTATGTTTAATGTAAATAGTGTTTTTAGTGTGTATGTGATCATCAGTGGTGATAATTATCACTTGGTGATATGCCTGAGGTCCTCATCTGTGCACCGAGATACCAGAGAGAGAGAGAGAGAGAGAGAGAGAGAAAGTGCTGAACTCGCTCAGTGTGGTGTTTAAGTTAGGCTTAAGGGAGCTTTCAAACTTTCAAGCTTTCGTTTAAATAGACATATTCATGTGCAAAATGTGAGTGAAAGGCAGATTGAGACTTGTGGATTAATGAAAGAGTGAAACAGGGGGAAAGGGGAGCACATGCAAGAGACAAAAACATCAATTTAAAGCAAAAAAAAAAAAAAATGTTGCGGTTTGTCTCTAAAACAAACTGAATCATTGATTCAAGTGATAGCATCCAAAAATCACCACATTTTAATCCATCAGTCAGATTTAATCCAGATTTTCTTTTTAGTTGGACTATCAACAAACAGTTCACAGCCTGCAAGAAACAGCTTTCTCAGTTCACTAACATCTTCACTAATGACAAAAACAGGAAACATATTCTGCGCATTTCGTAAAATTTCATGGGGGCAAAAATAACAGCCATCAATATTTATTACTTCAATAGATGCCAGTACAGACCTCTTCCAAATGGTTGAAATGTCACTTTGTGGTAAAGAGAGTGTGTGTATGTGTGTGTGTGTGTGTGTGTGTGTGTGTGTGTGTGTGTGTGTGTGTGTGTGTGAGAGAGAGAGAGAGAGAGAGAGAGAGAGAGAGAGAGAGAGAGAGAGAGAGAGAGAGAACAAGGGTTCAGAGAAAGAGAGATGGAGGGAGGGAGAGAGAAACAGAAAGCAAGATAGAGAGAAAGGGAGGGAAGTAGGGTGGTGAAGAAAGAATAAGAGGAATACTCTGCATGGGGTACTGTTGCCATGGAAACAGAAGATGGGAGAAGAGAAGAGAAGGGTGGAACGTAAAAAAATAGAAAAGAAAAGTGTGTGTGTGTGTGTGTGTGTGTGTGTGTGTGTGTGTGTGTGTGTGTGTGTGTGTGTGTGTGTGTGTAAGCAAAAGAGAACGAGAGCGCGAGAGAGCCACTCCCTGCGCCACCAAAAAATAAATAAATTAAAAAAAAAACCCAGACTAGAAATATATAAGTTGTGTGTGTGTGTGTGTGTGTGTGTGTGTGTGTGTGTGTGTGTGTGTGTGTGTGTGTGTCTGCCCATGTGTGTTAGATATTACTGTACAGTACATGCATGTATAGGTTGATGGTTTTATCTGTGCTATTTAGTATGTATACATCTTTAGGAGGATATTAAATGTGTGTGTGTGTGTGTGTGTGTGTGTGTGTGTGTGTGTGTGTGTGTGTGTCTTCAGTCGGGCTCTTGTTAGGTTTATTATATAATTACATCATCACCTCAGCACTGCATCCCACTCGGAGATGCAACATTTACAATGAAACCCCGCCACCTGGTGGCTGTACAGCTCTCCGGCTGTTTTGGATTTTCAGCATGAAAAGCTAAATTTTTCATTGATATTAAAATGCATAAATAAAATAAATCAATAAGCGTAAAACATTAACATGTAATATAGTCTATAGTCATTTCAGCACTACAATCTAGGGGTGTAGGTGCTTTAGTTCATATCTGCATTCCTCAAAACTTAAATATGTCAGGGTCAATGTTATAATTATTTTTTTTAATATACATATTTAAAAATTAATAAGAATTAGCAACCCTGAATGTCTGAAATTTTTTTTTTGCAAACTATATAAACATTTTTTTTAGTTTTTTTTTTAGAGGTTTATTTGCCTCAATGTCTCATCCTTTTTGTAAGTCATTTATTTTCCAGAAAATTTGAAACAATATACAAAAAAAAATTTTTGAATGAAAGAAAGATTTTATGCTACATTGTACTAAAAGATCTAAAGCAGATATTTATTTCATTTTTATTCGTATATTTTATTTTAATTAATTGAATTGTATTATTTTAAATTATTTAGGTATTTATTTTAATGTACATTTTTACTATTCTATACTAATTATTTACATTCAGGAACTTGTAATTGCATATTTTCACACAATTCATAATTTTTCTGAAATTAAATAAATTCACTAATCCAATAATCGTAGCAAATGAGCATAAACGATCACAAACATAAACAATTTAATCAATTACAGAAAGGGAGAAAATTATAAAATGTTTACTGCATGTTCCTTTATAAAATTAAGTTGCTAACAAGTAATTGAAAATAATGTTATAAATATTTTAAAAAAATTGTATTAAAAAATCTACTGTTAAAGAAATATAAAATACGAAAAACTTAAATAATTTTTTTACTTCTGTTTATATATATATATATATATATATATATATATATATATATATATATATATATATATAATTTTCCAATTGAAATTTTTATATTACATTTTTTTTCTTTTACATTTGATACTTTTTTTTTTGTTGTTCATATAAACAAAGAAAATAGCAACGCTACAGGCCTATATGATATTTGATTATCATTAATATCATTATATCATTTGATTATATAAAGCATATATTAAATGTTTATTTGGCATGAATGATGTAGTGGCACTCATCCACTCTCTCTATCTGTCTTGTGTCTGTGTGATGTCATTGGTCATGTGACAGATGGTGTCCAGCTCTGTCCTTGTGCGTAATTATGCCACACTGGTCACTCTGAGCCTGGGGAGATTCTGCACACGATTCTGAAGCCCCGCCCACTTTGCAGTCCTTCAACTTACACACACACACACACACATTGGGTCTGTGGTGTTGACTCCGTCTGCCATGACAGTCAGACACGGAAATGACCCCAGCCCTAACGACCTCCCCTTAATTAACTTAATTTAAAACTTCCCAGACTTCTTTGTGCTCCCATTTCCACTTCCTATATCTGTTATTGTGACGTGGTGGTTTACCTGCTGGGCTAGGTCTACTAGTGGTGTTAGTTATGCCAATAGCTAGCTATCTATGCAGGGGAATTTTAATGACTGCAGTGTAAAGCTAGCTTAATTAATAAGCTGATAATAAATAGGATATACAATTTGCATTAATATTTAGCAAGTCTGATCACATACTGCAGCAAATTCAGTGATATCATCAAAATCTAATGACATACAGCAGCAGTTCCGGAAGTATCATCAACGTCTGATCAGACATTGCAGCAGATTGAGTAGTATCATCAAAATAGAGAATCAGATTCAGTAGTATGATCAATATCTAATGAAATACTGCAAAAGATTTAATAGTACAATATAATCAAAATCTACTGACTTACTTCAGCAAAGTTAGTTGTATGATCAAAATATTATCATATAGTATTATATAAATTCAGTAGTATCATTAAATATAATATCATAATGCAGCTGATTTAGTAGTTCAAACGTTGTATCATATACTGGAGTGGCTTCTGTAGTTTCATCAAATATCATAATGCCATGTAATGTTATTAAATCAGTTCAGTTCAGCAGTTTTATCTAAAATCACAGTTGAAATCAAGATTGTTTTACAGTGTATTAAATGATATAGTACCATAGCAGATACTACAGCAACGTCAAATATTATATTGTTGCCTTTGATATTGCAAAATATCGAATCATGGCCACAGTAGTCATTTCGCTATTTATGTCATCATGGTGGACCAGTTTGCCGAGGGGAATCACCACGCTCTCCAGTCAAGGCAGGCGAGAATTCCTTCAAAACTTACCCTCATGAATTGACCATGACTCCCTGTTTGGAGATAATCAGTAACTCAGTTGTTGTTTTGATAGTTTTTTAAACAATCTAAACTTTTCCCATCCCGTGTCCTTCCTCTGTCATGTTCCCTCTGAGATGATGATGATACGTATTAACGCTCCTGGGTCATGACCTGCATCCTGAAGTGTTTGTGAATATAACAGTCTAAACTTTTTATTTTATTTCTGAGTGCAGTAACTTCCCTGTGTCGCATACTAACCCTTTGTCCGTGGCCGGTGTGGCTCTGTTGGTGCAGGTGCACTACCTGATGGTCCTGGCAGCAAACTGGGCCTACGTGAAGGATGCGTGCCGCATGCAGAAGTATGAAGACATCAAGAGCAAGGAGGAGCAGGAACTACATGATATTCACTCCACTCGCTCCAAAGAGCGCCTCAATGCCTACACATAAACCACACACATACACACACATACAAACACACATACACACGCACTTAAACACACAATTTCAAGCATGCCTTTTCCCTCCCTTGAACAATCTATACACACACACACACACACACACAAACACACACACACAAAAACACACACACACGTAATGAATTTGATTGGTTAGAGGATCAGTGCCAGGATGGACTTATACAATTTTTTTATTGTATTTTTTTGCTTTTATATGTTTTCATGACTTATCAGTTTTCCTTTCTGCCTTGTCAGTTAGTTAGTTGGCTCTCATCCATCAGTGTTGCTAAGAAAATATGAGCAAATCCACATTAGATCTGTAAAACCATGACAAAGCATTAAAATGAGTCATTTTTCAAGTTGAATGAATCAGTTTCAGCTATATTAAAACAAACTCCACCCACTAACATCTTATTTGCTTGTAATTAACATATGACACACCCTGTACTGTATAATATTTAAAATATTAAATAACAGTCTAAATTGGGGACATTTTTTTCTTTCTTTTTTTTTTAAATATTTAATGAATAATATAATAATAATAATAATAACCTAAATCCACATCTTGTAGTTAAGGATTATACTCATTTGAAAACTTGGGGAAAACATTATTAATAATATTTTTTTAAATAAAAAAATTATAATACAAACAAAAGGAAACATCAAATCTTACTTTTATATTTAAGTCCCAAACTAATTTTTTGTTCTTAACATGATAAAAATCTTTATAAAATAATTTTTACACTGTTTGTTAAGATTTAAATTTGGAGTTTGATATTTGCAAATATTCCAAAGATTATTTTAATTATTTGCATAACTTTTTTCATTTTTGCTTATAAGCAACTTTGATGAATAAGAGCCATTTGATTTTTTAAAGACACGAATAGCGCAAGTTAACATGTCAATTATTTAAAAAAAAATTTTTCAAGCTGTTAATTAGTCCGATTTTTTGTTCAGAAAGAGGATTATGATATGTTATGTGGGACAAGAATGGAAAAATTAGCCACAGTGCTAGCTAGACTGGTATTTCTACTTCTCCAGGTATAAATAATACCTGGTTAACCTCAGTAGAAAAAACCTTAAATTACTGGAGAAATTATGACACAAGACATACAGAAAACTAGCTGGCTAAGATGCTAACATCTAGCTATTTATTGTCATGTTAGCACTGTTAATTTGTTTTCTTAATACAATAAACTGCTTAGTATGCCTCAGAAAGTGTTTTAAATGTAAAAAAAATAAATAAATAAAACAACTACTGTAAGCAATAAACATTGGATACATCTGCTGTTTAGGTTTTTTCAGAGAGCTAGCATACAGGTAGCTAGCACTACGGCTGGTTTAGCAGTACAACTCCTGAACATTATCACAATCCTTTTAATCTGAACTACAAAAACAACAAAATAATCAAATGCTTTTATGACACTAACCTTATTTAAATGTTGATTTAGGCTCATTGGCATACTTCATAGCGTTTAAACTGGGCTTTGTTTCATTGTTTTCATTTAATATCCAAAGCTAAAATGTGACAAAAATGTGACCTGTGAGATTTCACAGATTCCTTTTCCAGCTAAATCTCAGTCATTTTTCAAATCTTTTGAAATATTTTTTTATTTTACAAAAAACAATTTGTAAATTCTTAGTCTCAGACGTAAGATAATAATATGAAGAAGCTGTGACACTGGTGCTTCATCTCCAAACATTTTTAAAAGCTATAATGTGTGTATTTGCTCTAAAAATGGAAAGATTCTGAACAAAAAAGTGCAAAAAAAAAAACTTTTTGTTAAGATGGTCAACTTTCCGATTGGCGAATTGTACAGATTATTTTCCAGCACATTCTCAGAAGATTTCAGGACCTTAAAATAACTTTTTATTGCTCAAGTGTAGCTTTTTATCGTACGTATCGAAGTATATCATGATGTTTTGTGACACTGGTGCTTTGTCTCAGGCTGTTCGTGAAGCTGTAAAGTGCAAAACCGCAAAGACGTCCAGAGAGGCTATTCATTATTATTATTATTATTATTATTATTATTATTATTATTACTTATATTGTTCGCTCTCTTGGAGTCACCACATTGGATCATTTGATCCACAAGTTATTAGCACAAATTTTATATCAGATATTATTGTATTATTGTTTTATTTTTGATAACATTTAGGTTCATTTTGGTATGTTTTGAACCAGCTTAAAAGGCTATTTTAGGATTAGGCTAAAATAATAATTAAAAAATGGAAATAGAAATTAGGTGACATGAAAATCATAAGCAGCTATATAACAACAACAACAACAACAACAATAATAATAATAACAATAATAACAATAATAATAATAATAATAATAATAATAATAATAATAATAATAATAATAGGGTTAGTCTCTCTGAGCCATAGGTTTGTGAAAGTCAAATAAAAAGTAAATGAGAAAAGTCTGGCTGATCGAGCACCTGTTTTAGATTTGCCTTGGAGAGATTCCGTACATTTTTCTCTCATCCATCACAAGCCATAATCTCACTAACATACTCCAGTTTTCTTTTCTGCTAATTTTATTTGCTTGTTTTTTAGCTTTAACTTTTTTAAATGCTTCAATGCGAGATTAAAAAGAAGTCGAACATCACTCCTCTGCACTGTATATACACACATATCTATATCTATATAAATGTATACATATATTTTCTGGTCATTTCCGGGCATGTGAAAAAGAGTTTCAAAAACTTTATTGATGGTTGGGGATAAATCTGATGATCACTGTCCATATTTGGGACAAAAATAATACTAAAATGTAAGAAATAAATAGTTAGATAATAATAATCACAGTGTTGTGGTCTTTGGATTATAATAACATGTGGTGATTTATCTAAAACATTGAATTTGAATATTGCTGCCAGCATGCTGAAACAAAATGAACAAAAAGGGGGAATGTATCCTAAAAATAATAATAATAGGGCACAACAATTTTAGTATTATTAGTATTATTTTTATGTTTTTGTAATTAATTTAATTTTTTACTACAGAGTTGAATTTGCTTTATTAAATAATTTTATTACATAATACCGAACGGTTACAACAATGTAGAAACAATATGTTTTCTTTTCTTTGCTTATAAAAGATTCTTTTGTGCCCTGTTATTTTTGGGACATCTCATTTATATTTGATACATTCAATTTTATTTGATTATTTAATATTTAATAATTTGGACCAAACTCTTTCGACTGGACTTAGCCGACTATAACTGCCCTGAGAGTTTCCTGACCTGGGTTCTGACACCATCGTACTTTTAACTTCTCGCCATCGTGAGGTTTTTAAAATAAAAATTCTTCCTACTGTAAATGCATTTGGGTTTTCATTGCCGAGTCGCTGTATTGTTAAATCTCCAGCATCAATTTTTACACCAGACTGGACAAAAATAAAGAATAAACAAATAATTGTATTAGCTAAAGACAGTGAATCTAGTCGTTGTTTGTGGCATGGTTATAAAATAGTTTTTAACTGATTACAAAAAATGAGACAAAATTTTATTTTCATTTTTACACTGACTGTCTTGCTGATTTCTTCTTCTTCTCCTTCTTCTTCTTTAGTGTGCAGTATTTGAGTAGCTAATGGAACAGTATTAAAGGATAAATATCTTACTCGGTTGTAGTGTTTGACTTTCGTCCTAGTTTGAATCAGAAGATGATGACTGATGTTGCATATACAGTATTCAGCAATCTCTCTCTCTCTCTCTCTCATGTCAGTCTTTTGTACTTTCACTAAGAATGCTTTGTAGCTGGCTGTACAATTAATCAGTTTTTGTACATAAATGTGCCAAGAGCTTGACAGTGGCTTTTTTTCTCGTTATTTTCCTTTTTTTTTCATCTTTGAATTGTAGAATTAAACTTGCTTGCAAAAATAAAGACACTTGTGTACTTGTTAATAAAGAACTTTTTCTGTCTTTCTGTTGCATGTGGCTCTTTGCGGATGGATACTGAGAGGTTTAGCTATATGACAGCAATTGTTTTTTTCTATATATATAGAGCTTTGGCTAAAATTAAAAGGAAAAGCATTCATTTTAGATCCACAAATCTTGAGTAGGACGCCATGGTGATTTTAAGCTCATAATGTAATCTAAGTAGATTTTATAATATAAAACATAAATTACAAAAAAGAATGGAAAACACTGTTGGAATAATGGAAGATGTTAAGGTAATGGCATAATAATAATAATAATAATAATAATAATAATAATAATAATACACTCTAAAAACTGCTGGGTTAAAAAACAACACAACCCTAACCCAGCTGCTGGGTCACTATTGGACAGAACGCGCGCTGGGTTGTTTTGACTCAAGTGCTGGGTTGTACCATTTAACCCAGATTTCTGGGTTGTTCATCTGACCCAACCAGTGGGTTAAATTGACACTCTTGCTGGGTTAAAGTGTTGGGTTATTTTATTTGACCCAACCAGTGGGTTCAATTGACACTCTTGCTGGGTTAAATGTTAAAGTGCTGGGTTATTTTATTCGACCCAACCAGTGGGTAAAATTAACACTCTTGCTGGGTTGACACATTCCCTTTGATTTTTTTATTTTCAAAAAAGACACAAAATGTACACAACTTCACATAATTTAAATAGATAGTCACAGAATAAGAAAATGTGAATAACTTAATTTTTACCAAAATGTCAGACAAAACCATATAATCTTAAGCTGACCATTTGTTAAATATAAGATAAATGTACTGTAACATAAACACTCTGTAAAACAAAAACAAGAGACCCCTGTAAGTCTGATTTGAATTGCATTTTTTGCATTTAATACAATCTTTAAAAACTTTTTATATAAAGTTTTTAATACAAATCTTATAATGCCCACATGACACATTTCCCATCTTAATATTTTAACTATCCGTTATTTAACTATTACTATTTAAATTCCTTCAAAAATGACATTAAAAACAAAAATGATAAAACTTTTTAAATATTATTGATTAAATGTTGGCTGAAAAAACTGTTGTCCTCAAAAATGTAATGACACGAGATGAGTACTCGTGTCCATCAATCTGATCTACAGTATGCTGGAAAAACTCCCAGGTGAGAAGACACTTCTTAACATCAATGACAAAAAAACAGCCTTCACCAAAGAGTCTGTATCAATAGCATTGCCTCCAACAATAGAAAAGGTCTGTCAGGTCCCTCTTGTCTCATCCCCAGGGAACAAAACATGGAACAGTGCTCCAGTCATCTCCATATTTTGCAGATATCATCCTCATCACGTTGGTCCACCTATGGATTATACAGCGTCACTTAGTGTTGCAATATCTAACTAACATTTATGTCAAGCATTTTCGTTAAGGACGTACAGCTACATATACATTTAATGCAAAAAAAAATTTCTCTTGTCAATACACAAAAATATATAACGTGAACATGAATTTTGTGTATATTTTTGAATAATTGAATAATTACCTCACTATGTGAGGGATAACAGGATACGGCGCTCCATTTGGATTTAATACAAAACATTCACCCCTTTTCAAATTCTCAACAAACACTAGATGAATAGGATATTTAATGGTGAATTTACAACTTATAATAAATATTTTATAAGGATAAAGAAAAAGCTTGTTTTAAGGCTACGACTTATCCATGACGTTTTCTCATTTTTTAAATAACAAAACAGAATGGTTAAACAATATTAATCCCACACAATATTAATATATAAAAAATATTTTAAACAATAAAATATGCTTGCTCCTACCACAAGTTACAAAAAAAAAAAAGCAAAAATTTACATTAACTTACCATAAAATACTGAGTGCTCTGGGCATGATCCAGTCAGAAGTGAAGAATCCAGAAAGTTCTCCAAAGAATAAACCAACTGCTGGGTCAAAATAGCACAAGCAGTTTTTTTTTAACAGACAGAAACAGAAGACATATTAAGACTGCCATTAAACATATCCCAATAGCTTCTTATGACACCTTTTAAATAGTATAAAATATGCCAAGAGACTTTCCACACACACAGCTTTAGCGAAGATTATTAGTAATTTACCTAAAATTACGTTTAAGATTAAATTTGGTATATATTTGTGTGTGTGTGTGTGTGTGTGTGTGTGTGTGTGTGTGTGTGCTACAAATGCACTTTTATCATACAATACACTATAGCCGACTGATGGCACAGAATATTAAAACATGACCTCCCCTCACCCCCATATCAAAGTGCGATTAAAAAGGCGGAAAAGCGAAAAAACATGAAAATGAGCTCCTACCGCAACTAAAACATTTAAAATTTAGGTAAAAATTTATATAAACTTACCATAAAATACTGCCCGCATTAAGTGGCGTGTTCCCCGCTTCAGAAGTGAAGAATCCAGAAAGTTCCTCATGCTGTGTCTCAATTCCAAAAACCCAAAGAGCGGACTTGACTTGAAAGTGCACACTCGAGGGTTTGAGGACACCGGGTATAGTGCAAATAGAACGCAGCGTACAGGAAGCTTCTCACAGCCGCGATATTATTATACTATAACCAATAAATCCGCTGTTTTAACCACCTTAGAGACACCACAGCCAGCAGTCGTTTTCAGAAGTTTCTGCCAAGATGAGGCTATGTTGGGTGGCTGCTGTACATAACCGCGGAGTACCGTAGGATTGTGCGGAGCTCAAATCTCCGAAATCGTTGGGGCACTTTTTAAAATAGACGCCATCTTTAATAACCGATGGAGGTTTTGAGCTGTACACACATACGTTCTCGCTTAAACAACTCTTAAAACTACACTTTGTGACACAATAACAGTAATATTTCAAACATTATGCAGGCTGCCGTTTGGAGAAATAAAGAATAAACCAGTTGTTGGGTCAAAATAACCCAACCAGGTGTTCATTTGTAAATGACCCACTACATCTTATTTGACCCAGCATCACTCAACCCAACAATGTGTTTAAAGTACCTGAAATAACCCAGAATTTTGACCCAGCATGAACAACCCAACAATGTGTTTACAGAAACAACCCAGCATTTTTTAGAGTGTAATAATAATAATAATAATAATCATTATATCTTTAGAATCAATAAACCATCATTTGTAATGTATTGTAATGTAATGTACAGTAATGTATATACTATATATGTATAATGTGATTACATTGTATATAAGGAGAAGCTTTGTACATACGAGTTACATAAAAGCATTATTTAGTAAACAGTCTAATAATTTGGGTTATCTGGGGTGCACCTGGATCCAGGTTCAATTCTCGACTCATGTTCTTCCTATGCTGGTTGGGTTTCTGCCAGGTACTCCGATTTCCTCCCACAGTCCAAAATCATGCAGATTACGTTAATAGGTGTTCCCAAATTGCTCTAAGTCTCCGGGGATAGGCTCCACGCCCCCGTATAGAAGATGAGAGTGTGTAGTACTGAAGAGAAAAAGGTTTTTAAAAGGAAATCACTGAAAATGCACTTTGTTTGTTTGTTTACATAGATATTTTCTTCTATCCTTCCTCATTTTTTATTTATATTTTATTTATTTATTTATTTATTTATTTATTTATTTATTTATTTATTTATATTATACTCCTATATTGTTCCTTCTTTTTTTACGTATTTCTTTCCTTCTATAATTCCTTCCTTCTGTATAACTGTGAGCATTTACAGAATTCCACATAATCAATATAATCATTCTCTTGTCAACCCAAAGAAGTTTGTATAGAAATCGCACTTTAGTTACTGTAAAAGAAAGATTACTGAGAAAAGCGTTCAGCACCATCAGCAGGGAGGTGTGTAAAAATCTGAGCTGTGCTACACCTTCAGACCAGTGTGTGGCATTGGACACCGTAAAAACCTTCCCAGTCAGGAAGGTCTGCACACAGACGTTTTCATTTATTTATATTTACCAGGTTGTCCTTAAGAAAATGCTTAAGTTAACAACCACTATACAGTATATCCACTCATATATATTTGAGAATGTTTAAACTCTCTTGTTTTAAGAAAATCATGACATCCTTTGTAAAGGCATGATATTCAAAGTGACTTACATGGGAAGCCTATTCTGATCCAGTGATTATTTTGTCATGCACATTGTATACATGCATACTGTTAATGTGCTAAACATCATTATTGTACTTATTTTGGTATATTACTGTTCGCTGGCGCACAAGGTTGTCTATAACACAACATTTAACTGATATATTACCTTTTTTTAAGACAAAGCATGTCACAGAGTGGCCAATTGGCATATTGTGAAAAGCCAATCACTTCGCTTCTTTCCATCAAGTTATCGGTGAAGCAAAACACGCAGATGTGTAAAACAGCAGCTGGTGTGGGTGAACTAAATGTATTCAGTGGATTATTGAAGAATGTTGGAGCCAAGAAAAGGAAATTAACACTCTGCAGATCCCCCAGCATTAACCGTGTACAGTTATGTTTTGTTTAACATTATTTTGTATAAAACAGGACATTATGTGATTTGGATGTGGTGCGAACACCATCTTATACACTTGTACATAATTATGAGAAATACAGTAGTGTAACTTTCAGTTTCAATTATCACACTGGTTTGTGCAAAATGAAGCCATGATGCATGTCACAAAAGGTAAAGACACCCTTTGTGTACAAGATATATGTGTTACAAATATGCTGTGCTGTGTTTGTTATGTCTGGTTATATTTGCCTCATCTTGTTTTCCACTGGGATTTCTGTATAACTGAACTATAGAATAACCCTGGAATTTATACAAACTATGCAAAAACCAATGTATTGTGTGCATACAGGTACACATATTCACAACCAAGGCATGAGCTCAATATTTTCTAAAATTAAAACTGATCAGCTATAACATTACATTGCAAATATCATGCAAATTTCCTATGTGCCACCAGGGCAGCTTTGGACCCTCAGAACACCAGGATGCTGGCAATAGATCCTGTCTGTGCTGTGGGTTGTGCAGCAGAGCTTCAATGGATCAGACTTGTTTGTCAGGCCCATCCCATGGATGCTCAATCAGATTGGGATCTGGTGGGCTTGAAGGCTGGATTGGTGGTCTTGGGCACTTTACCTGCTGGGTCCCCTGTATGACATGCTGTGGTGCACCGGGTGTTGTGGGTTTCTAGCATGGCAAGCATTGACATTTTTTATGGTTTGTGCTGCAGTGGCTTTTTAGCAGAATCAGACCAAACACGTTGGCATTGGATCTCCCTGTGCATGGGTGTTGGTGTCTTGGTTGATCCTGTCACCAGTTCACTGGTATATAACTGATAATCAAGGAGAATGTGTTAGTGTTTGTGGTGTTAATGTTATGGCTGATCTGTTTAAATGATCAAATCACAATGATTTAAAATCACAAAATTCTCTTTGATATAACTAAAACAAATTAGAAAAATAGAAACAGTAAAATAAACAGAAATCGAAAAATAAAAACACTTTCCTCCGATTGACCTTGAATGACAAGATATCTGATATAAAACAGAAAGTAACACAGAGCGCTTCAGCAATGAAAAAGTCTGAATAAATTATTCAGTTCCCTTCCATTTCAGTTCACTAAGCTTTATTAGCAAGTTTCATCAAAACATTGTGAAAATGACAAGGAGCTGTTTACTGTGAAACGCATGAAGTGCTGCAGGTATCGACAGAAACCACAGTGTGTCAGGAACTGGAGAGGAATCTGACAATCACGTTCTAATCTCTTTCATCCTCTCCGTCTGTCTCTGTTTCTTCTGGAGGAGGATTTAACACACGACTGATCCATTAGCAAATACACCCACTCCTACGCCCATACCCACGGGTGGCCAGAAGATAACAGAACCACTGGACCATTCGGGGATGTCAGCAACGTCAGCCAAATTAGGAAGACTTTAAATGAGTAGAGTGGGCTGATCCAGACTCGGCCTCATTAGCACCATACTGTAGACACACCTGAATCTTGACTCAGAGACTAGAGAGTAGAAAAGCAGTCACATTTCCCTCACACTCTGGAGAGTTGCTGGTGATGACGTGTGTCATATTTTTTCTCCCAAGATTTGAGGTGGATACCGGATAGAGACAGATGAGGAGGTGATTATGAGATGAATGTGAAACCAGGATGAAAAAGTTTTCCAGCAATGGTGCTGTTTTTTTTTTTTTAAATGTTCCAATCAATACTGATAGATTTTGAATCAATTTCACAGAAATTCAGTAACTCGTTGCAGAAATGGCACTGAAATTAATATACTACCTTTATACAGAAGTGTGCACTATATTCAGTACTAGTGTATAAAATAATAGCTTCTCAATCATACTGTATGTTTTATGTAACATCACACTGTATAATTAATGCCACTTTGAGAACAGAATAAAGGAAAGGCTGCACTAAAGTCTTGCACCTAATTTTCTCTGCTGCTGTTTGCATTAATATAAAAGGAAGAAAGGGATTAAAATTTTGTTGTGCTGTCAATATATGTAGGCAAAGATGGCCTATGCCAGAAATGGAACTGCATAAAGATGCTGTTTTTCTCTTTTAAAGATGAGTTTAAATATAACATAATCCTTACTAAAGCTAAACTGTATAAAAGCATCAACTTTATGTACTTCTTTCCCTCTAGAGACAGAGACTGTAAAACGATCTGTGTGTGGTGTATGGCATTTACAAGCCCGGAAAAGGGGAATAAAATAAACAGCGAGATCGATTTGCCTTGGACAGAAACCTGGCCATGAACGTAATGAGACCTCACACACTGTCGCTAATGAAATGCCGGTAATAAACACTGGTCATATAAACCAGTGCTATAAACATGATGAAAAAGGGTGTAGTTGTGCAGACCTCATGCAAAGTGAACTCAAATATTAATGGTTAATAATGAACATTAATACGAATCATGACATTAATATTATGCATTAAAAACACAGTAACCCAATCACACCAGCAACTCCCATTGAAATTGAGATTTATCCAGAACACATTATTTGCAGGTATATAACCAGGCCAAAACCTCAGAGCCCATTTGGCCCTGTGCAGCTTCCATGGTGTGGCCAAAACAAACATGGCAGCAACACAGACAAGACTGTTTAAACTAAGCTAGATAACAGACAAAACAAATCTCAACAGCATGTAACAACACAACAAGTAAGACCAGTAAATGTTCTTGCTGCTATATATTTGTGTTTGATATGGAGTTTATATGGCAAGTTAGAGGTGAGTTATATTGTGTTGCAAATTAAAAGTGAAGCAAGATGTAATTCTCTGTATTTACCAAAATATTTCTCCATGGAAAATTTATTAATGTTTCTCTGGAAGTGAGTCCGATGTCACACACCTAGAAATAAGTTTTCTTTTTATTTTGTTATATATAACTAATATTTAAGGAGAATTATCTTAACAACTTAATGGATGGCTAATTAAACAGAACAGAGTGCTGAGCCTTGAGGTACCCCCAATGCAGGATGTGCGTGAAACATTTTATTAAAATTCAACTCAATTTTAACAGTGGTTTTTATCTCAAAGCAGCTTTACACAATCAAAAGAAAATTATGGAAATGAGTATGGAATGTTTAAGCAAATATGTACGAATCAAAATGATCAGATTGTCCCTGATGAGCAAGCTGAGGCCCTGAGATGGTTACAGGAACAGGGAATCCATCCTCATTTAAGTGATGATAGCAATTAATTATTTTGCAGTCATATATTGCGTTAGGCACTTGGAAGTTCAATGTAACAGAAGATGTGTTTAAATTAATATGATGTCCATTCATTATTGGAGCCTCAGGTACAAAACTGTGGGAAACTTAGATCCTGAACTTTTACTGTAAATGATGACAGTCACAAATCAAACAGTTGTAGTAATCAGCAGAGGCCAGGACCATCTTCATGGTAAAAAGGAACCATCCCTAATCACCATGTGTTTCCCAAGCAGACCACACGGGCCTCCCTTTTTTTATTATCTCACTCTATTATTCACCTTATCTTGCCCTAGACTCAATATTATACATGCTCACTGTAAAATATATCCTAAGTAAGCAGCATTTTTTGTTAGTATTTTAAAATAGTATTTTGCAAACAAATCATATTTGAGTCTGGTGGTCATAGACAGCCAGAAGTTATTTTAAGGCTGAAATAAACCAGTTAGCATAACAAAGTCATATTTTTGGCATTGCAAGATTGTGTCGGTAACTTGCTAGCCAAAACCGGTCATTTGTCTTGTTAGCTAGCTATTATATTTAGAAGTAGACATTTTTATTATTTTTGTAAAGACCACACATTTATATAATTTTATTTCTACACCTAACTCTAACCTCAATTCTAGTTGTAACCACAGTAGCCAAAGCCATAATTTGAATAAATGCAAGCAAGCAAAATAACAAAACAAACTTATTTCTTTATTTTTGTTTAATGAAGCCCAGGTGATTGTAATGATATTTGATTTCAATATAAGTTGGGAGGGACAGTAGCATAGTTGTTAGCCCTGTGGCCTCGCACCTTCAGGGTACATGGTTTGATTCCCACCTTGGGTCTGTGTGTGTGAGTGTATGCTCATGTGCCATGCAGTGTACTGGCACCCTGTTTAGGGTGTACTCTGCCATGTGCCCGCAGTCCCCTGGTATAGGCTACAGGCCTTCCGCGAACATGTACAGGATAAGGTGTATAGAGAATGATGGAGAGTGTGAGATGAGTGGTTCAGATGAAAAAGTTAAGTGAGGTGATTATTGAATCCTGAGGTACACCAGTGCAGAGTCTAGATTTAGATATAGCATGAACTTTTATCCTATTTTATTTATTAATTTTTTGATTACTAGCTACTCAGTTGCTGCCTCTCTGCACAAATGCTAATTCCTGGGTTTTACCTGATACACTAACTGTTTTTGAATCCTACTTTTCCCATCTTTTGTTGATGAATTATGTAAAAAGAGTCGCTATATTGGAAATGACCTCTTGGTGTCTGTCACTTGCTCTTTGCACTCCACTCAGAACTCATGTGAAAGTTGAGGATATCAATGAATCTGGAAATAGCAAGAACACTACTGGATAAATAAATAGATTAAAATGCTTTTAATAAAACTATTGCTAATGTTTTATAAAAGAGAGCATGACCCATATAAGAAAACAAAGAGATAAAATAATCAGTCGGTAAAGGCTTTTGAGATATTTTTTGAAGAGATGTAAATCAGCTTAGAACAAAATCTTTTTAATATTAAACTTGCGATTTTAATAACTGTATTCATGAACACTTGCTGCTTTGTTGTCTCACAGCTCTGGTTGCTGCTAATCATTCACAGCTGCTCATAAATAAAGTCCTTTATATCTATAATCCTGCTTCTTCTATGTATTATGTGTTTTCTAGTTTACTTAAGACCATTTTCCTTTGTTTTTGATAATTTATCCACATTTTTGTTAAATAATATTTGTTTTTTTTGTTTTTTTGTTTTGTTTTTTTTTGGGGGGGGAGTGGTGCGCACCTGTTTCTTTCCTAGTTACACCCTAGACTTCTGTGAGGCTGGTACTGGATAATGACTAACTACAGCATTTGTTTCGTTCGGTCTCAAATAATGTTTTACATGGCCAGTGCTTTCTGTTCTTTTTACTGTGTTACTGGTTAATTAGTATATTCTGATGCTTGTTACCATTAGGGGTTTAATGATCACATGATTTGGAGCATATAATCAATTTAAAAGGCAATGACTGAAACAAATCAGTGGCACTATGGTTAGCACTGTGGCCTCTCACCTCCAGAATCAATTATCCGAATCCTGTCTCGGGATCTGTGTGCATGGAGTACCATATTCTACCCGTGCTTGATGAGTTTCCTCTGGGTACTCTGGTTTCTTCCCAGAGTCCAAAGGCGTGCAGAGTAGGCTAAGTGGTGTTTTCAAATTTCCTGTAGTGTGTACTGTCTGTGTGCCCACATTGGTACCACATTCAAACTCAAATATATTCTGACACTTGATGTGCACAAATATGTCCTATAATTGAAGAAAGTGTAAATATTTACATTACATTTACATTTCAGCATTTGCCACATGCCCTTATCCAGAGTGATGTACATTTTTTAAATCTCATTATACATCTGAGCAGTTGAGGGTTAGGGGCCTTGCTCAAGGGCCCAACAGTGGCAACTTGGTCATGGTGGGGTTTGAATCTGGGACCTCCTTGACCGTTGTTTAATGCCTTTACCACTGAGCTACCTCAGCCACTTACACATGGAATATACACAGACACAGAAGTCAAAATTTTTTACAGAACTTCTAATTTAATGTTTTTGTTCATTTTTAAGTGATTTATGTTCTACATTCTAGCAGAGCAATATTATGATCAAAACTATGAAATAACACACATGGCTGGTATTGTACAAGCAAAACAACATAATACTCTTAAGCTGATTATTCAAAAGATTTTGTCTTTATTTCACTTTCTTTATGCAAAGTAAATGTAATGTAACATGCATTATTCTTATCAACACCAATTTCTGTCTGAGTATTGCAGACCCTCATTAGCACCTCCGATGAGCTGCGTCCCTGTTTGCTTCCGACAGCTCCTGCTGATTAGTGAAAGCGCTGTAATGTGATCTAAACTGCCTCCGGTTGTTTATTTATTTTATTTATTTATTTATTTTTTTCCCCAAGGCAATTGGAGTTGAATGTTGTCTAGCTTAATATGCAGAGCTCGTGGGATCTGTACGCTGTCACCCTGAGCAATTCGTCTCAAGCCTCCATGGGAAATTAAAATCAAACTTGAAGGGTTCCGAGGAAGACTGGCATTGTGGTTAAACATGAGAGATGAGACATGGATTGCGCATAATAAACCCGTGTGCAGTGGAACACCCTGTTTGTTAATTGTTTATTGATTTATCAAATGGGTAAGAGATTAGAGGCTGCGTTCCCCTACGGTGTATCCTAAAGTGTTTGATTCCTGTTACACCACACCAATTTGCAGGTGATTACAATTTTTAACTGTTTATATATTTATTTAAAGGTGTTTAGCGGCCAGGCAAAAAAAAATGAATTACTCCAAATATTAAAGAAACATGAAATGTCTTTAGTCTTCACTGAAAGATTGGCCGTACAGACATCTAGAGGAAGTTAATTCCACCACCTACTGTAGGTGACAACAGGAAACAGTCTAGATGTATGTCTTCTCTGATACCGGAGAGATGGAGAGACCACTCGAGCAGTGCTGGAGGATTGGAGATAATGTGGTGCGGTGTGATTAAAGCTGAGAGGTAAACGGGTGCTGGCCCATTTTTAGCTTTGTAGGCGAGCATCCGTGTTTTGAATTTGATGCCCGGCAGCTACGGAAACCCAATGCAGCAAGCGCCGAAGTTGTGTAGATGCCCCTGTAGTCCTGATCTTGCTCTGTCAGACTTTCATCTGTTTGATAAAACAAGCCTCCCTTATCCAGAGTGACTTAAATGTAATGTCAATACACACCTTAGAAGGAGGGTTAATGGCCAACAGTGCAGCTTGCCTTGAACCACCATATTGTATAAGGGCGAGTCAATAATCTGGGTATATTAAAACGTCTGTTGGCCCCTATATCTTATCAGCACTTTCCGTTCAAGGCTATAGCATAAGCAGAAGCGTTTGGGTATCTGCAAACAAAATTTGGGGCGATACTCTAAGGAAAGGTGAAAGTTCCTTATAGAGAATCGTTACTGGGGACGAGACATGGATTTATCACTACGAGCCTGAGAGTAAATTGCAGAGTATGGAACGGAAACATCCTCAATCACCAACCAAAAAAAGTTCAAACATCAACCATTAGCTGGAAAATTGATGCTTACAGTGTTTTGGGATTCTCAAGGGCCAGTATTGGAACATTATCAGATTCAACAATGCTTGTTACAGTAAGATGCTTATTGAAGAGCTGAAGCCTAAACTTCAGATTAAACACAGAGGACCACTATCCAAGGGCATGAGCTTCCATGATGATGCACATCCGCACATTTCTTCCCACACGTCTTGAGGGGTTAAAGCATCCTCCCTATAGTCCCGATCTTTGTGAGCTTTTCAGAAAGAAAGTTTGGGTCACCGTATTCCGAGATCAATCCTACAGTAAATGCAACTAGCCAAACTCTGCATCACTCTAATTATCCACTTTACACTTTCACATGATATTTTTGTGTTTCAAAGTTAATACTAGTGCTGTCTAGGAGTCTCTTATCTTCAGGCTTAATGGCTTTAACCTCCATGTGCTCTTTTCTTTAATTAGGTACTCATTTAGAGTCTCATTAGGCTCATCTAAGAGTGAGCAGTTAATATGTTCTACAATGACTTTGCTTTCTTTGTCAGGCATAAAGTATTCCAGGGGTCCAAAAACTTTTGTCTAAGAGTTTCATATGCAAAGAAATGTCACTCTGTAAAACACACTTGGTTATAGAACACAGCT
The DNA here is from genome assembly GCA_011419295.1 of Clarias macrocephalus. Classification (NCBI taxonomy): domain Eukaryota; kingdom Metazoa; phylum Chordata; class Actinopteri; order Siluriformes; family Clariidae; genus Clarias; species Clarias macrocephalus. The sequence goes on along the minus strand of JAAGKR010001550.1, from coordinate 21,380 downwards.
ATAGTATGCTATAGTATGAATCTGGGATTTGTAATGTTGAAAAATTCTTTTTGGAGACACAAAGCCATTTCTTAATCCTGATACAGCTTCCTGACACTGTCTTCCTGTCTAATTGAGGCTTAACGTTGCTTCACCTGAAACCTTTTTTACCCGATTTTTAATCCAGTGGATTTGAAGAGCTTTAATGGAAGTGCACATGTCATTGAGTGCTAGTTAATGAGCACACCTGAACGCGAAGATCTGCATGAGCCGTCGTGTCACTACTGTAGAAAGAGCAGGTGAGTGAATGTTAATGCAGAAAGAGCGTGAGAAAACACAACAAATGAAGAAGACAGTAGAGTCCCACCAGCTACTATAGCTTTAAATGTATTTTTCTGCATCTAGATCATGCTAGCACAGTTCTGTAGAAAATGTTTTACCAAAACTTTGATGTCAGGACAAGCTTTTTTTCCCGTTGTGCATGTTTTTTTTTTAGCCAACACATTTCAACCAGATATGATATAAACCTTTCTGGCAAGCTTGCATCGGTATTCACACATCAGTTCATATCGCATCTGATTTGAAATGTCTTGCACAACTGAAGTTGAGACTAGCTGGAACTAGACTGATGTAGCAAAGGTTGATGAACTGCAAGAGACAGAGACACACAATGCAAACAATAAAAAAATATATTAAAAACCATTTTGGGTTAGGCCACACCCACTTTGGGTTTAATGCTGCAAACCATCTAAAGTTCATATACCACATGTGTACCACTGGCATGATGAACATTTGCTGATTGAGCTTGTCCTGATATCAATCAAGTTTTTTTTTCTTTTTTTTCTAAAGAACTTAATTCTACTGAACTATTTAAGAAAAAATGTATACAGAGATAGATTGTTTCCTTTAGATGTGATCCACCTCTGTTGAACTTGGTAACTAATATGAACTATAGGTTTTCCATTTAAACAAGGTAAAAATTCAATAGAATGTGCATTTATTCGGAGAATTCCCCTCTAGAATTCTGTAGAGCATCGTCAAAGCAGAAGTGTCCTACTGCAAGTCTGTACCGCAGAAGTTTTCTATTTAAATTATATAGAATTTTTTTTTAGATACAATATTGTAGACCATGTTTGCAGGGCTGAGTTAAGTGTCTGTTCTAGTGCACTGTTCTGTGTTGGACGTTTAAGTACAATGGATACACAGTGGGCAGTGTTAGCTGAGAGGGTTAAGGGACTGGGTTACTGATCAGAAGGTTGGCGGTTAACCCTATCTGCTTCAGGATCACAGCATCATGGTGTTCTGACCCCTGTGATATGAAAAGAAATATTTATTTCTGTGCAGTAATGTGTATGCGACAAATAAAGGGTTGACTGTCCTTACAAACCCCACTGAATATACATCCAAATAAATACATGACCCCCAATGGATACATAACTCCATGGACTGCTGCCAATTGATATAACACTCATTGTTTAATTTATTGTTAATTTTTTAAAATTAATTGGCCATACTGTACACTCTGATTGATACCCACCCAAATGCATGCACACTCATGTGCATATACGCCCCTTTTAGTGTGGTTTTAGTTTTAGTTTGCCTTACAGCAATACTCAAAGGAATAGATTTTAGAGCGTTGACAAATACTAAATTAGTAGTCTGAACATGAAGTCTGCTTATATCAGATGCCCAAGCAATGATTCATCTCATCTCATCATGATTTGTCAATCTCACTAGTAGAAAATGTGGAAATTTCATCATACCATATCAAGTGGTTTCTCCTGGCAGTAGAATAATTTCTCTAAAATAAATAATAAAAAAGTTACATTTTAGAGAGTTTTAAAAAGGTAATGATTGCTTTATTATTATTATTATTATTATTATTATTATTATTATTATTATTATTATTATTATTATTATTTGGCTATTTAGTTAGATAGGTGAAATATTTGAGGATTTTTTATTTTTATTTTACCTTTTTTTTATTATTATTATTGAAAAAATTTTACAGCACATTTTCAGATTTATACTTTTCAATAAGCATACAGCATACATACCTCTATCTCAAGGGTCAACATTTTAGATTTTAGACAAGATTTTAGATCTCCACTTCCATCAGTATTAATAAAATTGCTATAAAGAACTACAAGCATATCTGTTAGATAATTGATAAGGATATACAGTGTACAGTGATGGTCATCATCATACAGTCATAATGCTTTGCTTCATGTGCATGTAATATTTTGCCACATTATTCTGTGTGTGTGTGTGTGTGTGTGTGTGTGTGTGTGTGTGTGTGTGTGTGTGTGTGTGTGTGTGTGTGTGTGTGTGTGTGTGTGTCTTTTTTTTCCCCTGGCTGTGAAAAGTCATGAGGAGGAAATGAATATTTGAATAAGAGAAAGACCCGAGGATGAGGAGAGCCAGCGTTCAGTTCACATTGATTAATAATATTTATTACACTCTTGTTTTTTTCTTTCCTTGACTTTAATTAGATGTGTGTGGGGGGGAAATCACATCATTTAGCTCTTAATAAAAGGAAATGAAAAAAGTGCTAGGAGGTCAGACACACACACACACACACACACACACACACACACACACACACACACACACACACACACACACACACACACACACACACACACACTTTGCATTTCTTCATTAAATACAGAGTGGAGTCAGAGAGAAATTACAATAAGTAAGGAATAAGTCTCTAGAGAAATAATCACCATTGGAGTGGAGGGATGGAGCAGAGTTACTGTTAGTAGTTGATTATTTTCCTACAATGGCTTGTCCCCATGTTTTTTGTTCATGTTTTATTACATGGTGTTTATGACACTAATTTGACAACTTTATTGAAGTTAATTAGACAAAAAAAAAACATGCAGCTTGTCATCACGGAGCTTAATCAACTCTGTCCTGAAGACTTTTTATTTATTTATTTTATTATTTTTTTTTACAAATCGTAAAAAAGAGACTTATAAAGTTGTGCTACAAATTAAGTAAGTGTATAATATATTTTTATTTGTGCTTAACATAAATGCATAAACAGGAATGTTTCATTTATTAATTCACTTTTTTTTTACAATTCATTTTAAATAAAAATTTTACAGTTTTAAACAATTCATTATTGCTTTATTTTTATCTATTTTAAAATTTACCAAAAAAATACAGAAAAGAGAACTTTCACAGTAATCAAGGAGCCAAAAGTCCTCCTTCCCAATATCAGCTGGTGGTTTTAAATTCATAGACAGAAGGCACAGGGGTCTGAAATCCCTCTATATTAAACTGTGCGTGTCCTTTTTTCTCTGCTTTTTCTGTTAGTCTTGCCTGCTTTTTCAAACTCATCCTCTTCTCAGGATTTTGACCTTCAATAAATTTCCATTTACATACATCTTATCCAGAGCGACTTGCAAAAGTGCTTTGTATTTTCCATCAATTTATGGATACTTACACTGGGTTAATATTTTACAAAATAAGTACTATCAGTTACAGATTGTTGGGGAATTTATTTGGGGGCATTTAGCCGAAGTACTGAAGAAACAGAGATGTCTTAAGTCATTGTTTAAAGATTGCCAGTCAGAGAGGATGGAGGAGAAGGAGCTGGGGGTTGAGTAGTGAAGATATTGTGGAGTTTGCCAGGATCATGTGCAGAGGCTTCCAGATTTTTCCTGTAGAAGACAATTTTGGCAGAAGTCACAACTTCAATAGGCTTGCTACATTCTTTAATTATCTAAACATGTCATAATTGATCATTTTCCGATAGTGAATAGAATAAGGGGTGTTCTGCACATTCAAACCAGGACTTTTCATTGTGCACAATAAAAGAACACAGTTCCCTTTCAACAGCTACTCTCGATGCTGCGTGAAAACGCTATTGAGAACGCTCTTTGTTCGAGCGGTTGTGAAGCACGTGTGTATCAAACACATCAAACTTTGGCTTATATAACCTCGGTCAGGTGTCTTCGTTTGATGTGCACCTGAAGGTTATAAATAGGTCTGAACTGGAAACATTCTCAGGTCTTATTGTCTTCAAGGACTGCATTGTGCGTGTGCGTGTGTGCAAAAAAAAAAAAAAAACTTTGTTTTCAATACTGTGCAGCAGTTATTAAAGGAAAAGAAAGCATAAGATTACTCACCAGCTATGGCAGAGGAGTTTGTTAGGAGATGTGTGCCTCCACGCGAGAGACTTCTCTCCGATGGCGATCTCCACACTTTTTGCTTTGAGTGTTTGGGGCAGCACGTTGTCCTCGGGCTCGAGCCCTTCTCCCTATCAAAGTGCGCCCGGCTCGCGTTCTTTAAAGAGATCACCTCCTGGGATTCACGTGCTGATCTGGTGGAAACGCATGAGATGGATTCTTCCTCTTCTCTCACGCTCTCGCCGGATCGGGAGCCTCTTGCATCCACTTCTCAAGCGCACCTTGGTGCTTCTTCTAAAGGGGCAGAAGAGACTTCCTCTCTTGCTTCTGAAGAGATGGAGATTGCCACCTCAGAGCACTCCTCTCGTGATGAGTGAGCATTTGAGGAGTTACTCAAGGTGGTAACTCATGCAGTCGAATGATCTCCTCACACCTCGCCTGGCCGCAGGAAGCTGGATGACAGGTTTCTGTCGGGTGGTTGGGGGGAGGGGCCTTAACGACGATCCCCCCCCCTTCTTTGGTGACCTCCATGACGAGCTAATTAGTTCATGAAATAAGCCTTATTGTGCCTTCGACATCGATTTATTTGACTATCGTTGATGCAAAGGCGCAGGTTATATGATGATGCCCCAGATTGAAGAGACTCTTGCTGTCTATCTCTCTCCTGGGAGCTGATCTTCCCTGAAAAAGCCCACTCTCCCCACCAAGCCGTGCAGAGCAACATATTAGCTGGTGGGGAAGGCTTTACAGGCAGCGGGTCAGGCTGGTGCTGCCCTGCACACCATGGCGGTTCTGCAGGCGTTCCAGGCCGACCTACTGAAAGATTTGAGCACTGGCGGGTCAATCGATGAAGGGGCATTTTCAGAGATACGCCAAGCCACATGGTGTCCACGGAGAGACATCTGTGGCTCAACCTCACGGGCATCGAAGACAAGGATCGCGCTTTCCTCCTGGATGAGAAAATCAAGCTAGGCTAGAAAGTGACTGTTCATTACTTTCAGAGAGTTCTGGGTATCATGGCAGCTGCAACCATGGTGATACCCTTTGGCCTTCTGCACATGAGATTGTTTCAGTTGTGGCTAAGCGCCAGGGGATTTCATCCAAGGGCTAATCTTCAGAGGCAAATAAGGGTTACACACCAGGGGCTTCGTACCCTTTCTATGTGCTTCAGACCCCGGTTTCTGACTCTGAGTCCCACTCTAGGTCTGTGTTGTCATCGCAATAATGACAGACACTTCCCTCACAGGCTGGGGTGCAGTCTTGGATGGCCATCCAGCCCTAGGGATCTGGAGAGGTCATCTTCTTATGTGGCACATCGATTGCCTCTAAATGATGACTCTATTTCTGGCCCTGAAATACTCCTTCCAGCAGTTGAGAGGCTACCATGTCCTAGTGCGGGTGGAGAACACTACGGGAGTCTCATACATAAATCGCCAGGGCAAACTGCGCTTGCACCGCTTCATCAAGCTAGCACACCAGGTTCTGCTTTGGGCACAGAACAAGTTCCTGTCCGTCAGGGCGATTTACATTCCAGGGCATACAAATGTGGGAGCAGATTTGCTGTCCAGACAAGCTGTAACACATTTTTTATGTAGCAGAGGTGGACCTCTTGGCCTCGCAGGAGTCAGCATAATGTCCGCTTTACTACTCTCTGAATCCTCCAGCTCCCCATGGTCTGGATGCAATGGCCCATACGTTGTGCAGACTCCATCTTTATGCATTTCCTCCAATAGCTCTGCTCCCGGGAGTCCTGGCGAAGATCCAGCCCCATTGGCCAGCCACAGTATGGTTCTCAGATCTTCTGTCTCAGGCGCAGTGGACAATATTTTATCACAGGCCCGAGCTCTAGAACCTTCATGTCTGGCCCCTGACGACGAACAATTAAGAGATGCTGGTTTACCAGCCAGCATAATTGAGATTATACTACGTGCTAGGTCTCCCTCCACTAGAAGAACGTAGGCCCTCAAATGAAATGTATTTGAAGGTTGGTGCATGGCAAAACAGGTAGACCCAGTCCAATGCCAAATTGTTTCAGTGCTGAAATTTCTGCAAGAAAAACTGTCCTCGGGTTTATGCCATTTTGGCTTGCCATGTTCTGACTGATGGGGTTTCTCTGGGAAAGCACTCTTTAGTTACCTGCTTTTTTAATGGAGGTAAACGGTTGAGGCCGCCCACTAGAGCCACAGGTCCTTCTTGGGACTTAGTTATTGTGCTTGAGGGTCTGGGTTGATACCCATTTCGAACCATTAGAGTCATCGCCTGTCAGGCTTCTGACCCTTAAGATGTTTTTTCTAATGGCCATTACTTCTTTGAAGAGAATTGGGAATTTGCAGGCTCTGTCAGTTTAGCCATCCTGTCTAGACTTTGCCTAGACTGGGCTAGTCAAAGCTATTCTGCATCCTCACCCGAATTATATTCCGAAAGTTACATTCTCGACCATGCATCCAGTTGTTCTCGAAGCCTTCTGCCCTCCGCCATTTATGGCTCTGGAGCAGGAAAGACTTGACATACTGTGTCCAGTACATCCTCTTCAGATTTACGTCCACTGCACTAGCCAGTGGCGTAAGTCAGAGCAGCTTTCTATAGGCTATTGGAGCCGCAACCGGTGGGCAAATGCCACTAGACAAACGCTGTCACATTGGGTGAGAGATGCTATTGCTCTAGCTTACGAGGCAAAGTTACGGCCCATTCGACCAGGGGGCTTGCCTCATCAATGGCTCTAGCAAGAGGTGTCCTCTTGCAGCAAGTGTGTGATGTGGCAGGTTGGTCCTCTCTGCACACATTTGTCACATTTTATAGTTTGGATGTCCATGCTACTCCAGGCTTGTGGGTCCTTGAGTCAGAATCCCAGAAGTCATGTCTAAGACTTCTTTGATGATTGTGCGCACACACTACACAACCCTGGGGGTCCAGACACTTTCAGTGCAGCAGTGTTGGTATTCTTATTCCCAATAGCATTTCCACGCAAAATCGAGAATAGCTTTTGAAAAGGAATGTCTCGGGGTTACTTTGCTGTAACCCTGTTCCCTGAAAAAGTGGAAACGACCCACTGCAGGCATGACTGGATGTCTTTTCAGGCAAAAACTCACCTGAGGATGTTTCTGGTTCAGACCTATTTATAACCTTCAGGTGCACATTATGTCACCTGACCGAGGTTATATAAGCCAAAGTTTGGTGTGTTTGATACACATGTGCTTCACAACCAGACGAACAAAGAGAGTTCTCAATAGCGTTTTCGGGCAGCATCTTGTTTCCGCTTTTTCAGGGAACAGGGTTACAGCAAAGTAACCCGACACGTTTTTTCTTTACATAATTCCATGCTACACTAAATGCTATATTTCCCAGCATTTCACTAGTGCTTAGATACAATTAAAAAAAGTAGATCCTTATTGTGCAAAATAATAATAATAAACCTATACACACTCCCATTCAGTCCCAAAGGAGCCAGAGGCGCTCAGGATCCATTCATCAATGTACAGCAATTCCTTCCAAACTGTGTAGTAGCTTGTTATTAGTAGTGAGATATTCAATTCTTTGATTTGCTTAAATTGTTGATAATAGATACATTTTTGTTTTTAATACAGAAACATTTCATTAACGCATTCTAATGACATTAAAAAAAAAAGTCTGGCTTCACACATCATGGATTATACACACACTTACACACACACACACACACACACACACACACACACACACACACACACACACACACACACACACACACACACACACACTGCAGCTGACTGACAGACACACTGACCCTTATGTTGCATAACATTTATCATTTGCAGGCAGAAAATGCCAAAGACAATCCCATCAGTGAGAAAGCAGTGAGAGATGGCTGGCAGGAAGTCATATTCCTACAGGCTAAACACACAGGAAAATGTCAATACACACTGCCGATTAAAGGTTCACTTTCACTAAATGTTAGCCTCATGTCTTCCCGAGACGAGGTCTGAGCATGTTAGTTCCAGTGACAACATAAAAGCTCTGATATAACTCACATTCCTCACTGTCAGTGGGAAAAGCAGATCTCTGTGTGGAAGGCATCAGGGAAATTAATAAGGATTGACTGATATATTGTGAAAATCCTGAATGGTAAATCTATTTCTCTTGGCTTCCTTCTTCGGCTCTGTGCTTTTTACAGTGCTTTTGAACCACATAGAAAGCTGGAGTGTGGAGTGTTTCCTATATTTTTGTTTGTGGGGGTTACAGTTAGCAAGGTATAAAAAACTCTGTGCTATGTTCTTCTAGGAAAATCATCAATGACAGGATGAAGACATGGCTTGTATAACAGCATATTTACAGCTCTTTTATATAAGAATTTGTGGAGATTACAATGTATGTACATGTATGTATACATGTATGTGTGTATTGATTGATTGATTTATTGATTGATTAATTTATAAACCAACACAGTTTCTTCTTCCAGAAATGAGAAATAAACATCTTAATGTTACCTTAATTAATTTTATTTTATTTAAAATACAGTAAATAAAAATTAAATTATTAAAATTATTATTATTATTATTATTATTATTATTATTATTATTATTATTATTATTATTATTAAGCTGTTAAAGTGTGTCCAGATAAATTAATAATAATAATAATAATAATAATAATAATAATAATAATAATAATAATAATAAATAGATAAATTCATAAATAATCATAATCATAATCATAATATTGTGCTTAAAGGGTGTGCTTATCTACAGTACACAGGTGCTTACCTACAGTATACATGTACATATTAATGTGTCCTTGCCTATAAAAAAGGGCTATAAGAGGCGTAAAAATAGAGATGTCATTGTTAAGATATTATACAGAAATTGTAGATGTGCCAGAAAATGTAATGTGTTTAAACACATGTATATGAAAAAGAATTAACTTTTTTTCTCAAGCGATCTGTTGAATTTTGAAATTAACTAAAATTGTGTGTAACCATGAATTGTGCAGAATGAATGTGTGAGATTGTGCCCAAGAGTGGCAACTTGATGCCGCTGGGGTTTAAACCCGGAGATTTCCAGCAGTCCAATGCCTCAAACACTGAGCTACCCCTGCTCCTGTTTATTAAGTAGATTTCAATTGCACACTCAAAAATGTACAGTGCCATCTGTTGAATTTTGAGATTTTTTTATGATATAAAAGGATGTTTACCGTATAAAAGGGTATAAAACTGTATGTTACCTCAAACTGGGTCAAATACACCTGTTAAAACCCGATTAAAATTTGTTCAGTAGCTTTCATATGATGCATGCACAAACAGACAGACAAAAAACATCTTGATGTCTTCTATTAATCATCTTACGTCCCCCAAGTAATTTTTTCAGAAATATCTTCCATGTACAGACACGCCAATGTTAAAGCTTTATTAATAAATGTGTGTGTGAGTTGTTATTGTCTGAAAGAAGTGACGTTTTCAGTAGAAAACGTCTCAGCTGAAATTCAACACTCATCTCAGCAGATCTGCTGAAGCTATTTATAAAATATGCCAAATGTGATATGAGTTCATTAGTGATGTAAATGTTACAGTATGTAAATGACTGAGGAGTTTAAACAGACACTTCTGGAAGACATGAGGGTCATTCATCACACGGTGTCACACTGTGATAGTCACAAAGATCATATGGACGGAAATACATACATACATACACATTGTATATGTTTGTATGATTATTATCCTACATTTGCACAAATTCAATATTAGAGATTCCTTCTATAAACAGAGATCTTGGTGGATATTTTGGATTAAATCCCCATGTCTCAGTGACACATTACCAATTAACAAATGATCTCCTTGCTGATTTAACATTAGCATCAGGTCGGCATTGGCCATACATATGTGTGTGTTTTGAGGAAGGCATCCCCTGATGCTGTGGATGACTTCTTTTTACCAATTCGATCCAAGAATTAATCAGTTATCTTTTTTCCCTCTTATTAATATTACATTTTGTTGTTTACATTAATAAAACAGGCAGTTATTATGAATTTTATCTTGACTTTGTAAAACCATGTAGGTTAAATATTCACCTTTGAATAACTCCTAAGAGATTTTTACATCAAGGATGACAGTCTGCAGTATGATAATAAATGTGAACGTGATAGCGGACTCGATAAAAACTAACCACCTGTTTTTTCTGCGAGCCAGATAAAAAAAGAAATAAACCCACCTCCTCTGCTGAAAAGGAGTCGCACCCAATTCCTCTTCTAATTCGTCCAGCGGTAAATAATGGAGTGATGAACACGTCTCTCGCTCCGCATGTTAATTGCATTCGGGGGTAAGACAGATGTATGGGGATTCCAGCTAGTGAAATATGATAATGGAAAGTTTACAGCGTGTCTCTTTCTGAGAGCGAGAGCAGAACGGAGTGGTATTGACAGCGCAGTCTGGGTATCACGGCACGTCCATACTAAAGAGGAAGAATAATCAATTGATTCATGAGGTTATGTGTTTCTAATGATTCTGTGTCTGCTTGTTAGCCGTCTGCAGCCAGCGGGTGAGGAGGAATTGAACAAACTTCACATGTGATCATGAAATGCTGTGATTTGGAAGAGGAACTGTGCTTTTAGAGCAAGAGGGAAAAAGTTAGAAAACATGTAAATAACCTCTCTCTCTCTCTCTCTCTCTCACACACACACACACACACACACACACACACACACACACACACACACACACACACACACACACACACACACACACACACAGGTGAAAAAGTGTATTTTCAGATAGAATCATATAACACCATTTTTGCTTCTTATCTCCTGATTCATGCTTTGTGAGTTTGTAAATACAGTATGTATACACACTTATATTTGTATCAGATAACACATTTGCTAAATAAAGTTTAATGATCTTTTTTTTTTATTCAAATCTTTTAATGATATAAATTTTTATTCAGATGGAACTTGGCCAGTTTAGATTTCACATGAAAAGAAAAAAAAAGAAAAAAAAGTGTATTATTCCAAAAAAAAAAAAAAAAAAAAAAAATCATGCAAAAAGATATTGCATCATGAATTTGACATGGTTACGGACACTACAGATTTTTTTGGGTAAAAAAGAAATCCTTAATTTTGCACAAAATACTTTCATTTAAGCAACAATTTTTACAGGTCATATGCTTCTAAAAGCTTATACCTCTTATACGCATAAGGAAATATTTTATATATTAAGGAAGCATTTTTAATTATTATTCTTTAAAGCGATGCAGTATGACGCTGAAAAATGGCCATTTTTGAGCCAAATATAAAATGTGTAAAAAAAAAAAAAAAAAAAAAACCGGCAGAAGTAGGGCAACTTGAATTTTTTAGGTAAGCAAGATTGGTCAATTCCATGTCAACTTCAGAACAAGCTTCTTTGCCACAAACATTTTCTGAATTATATGTTTAACATTAAATATATATTTAATCAGCACCAATACTGTGTTTTGGCTGTATGTTTTTTTTCTTGTTTGTTCTATGGGGTTTTTTATTTTTATTTCTTTTTTGCATGTTTGTTTATTTACATGCGAATAAAATGTGTTTAAGAAATGTCTGCAAAATTTTATAAATCAGTAAATGTGAGTCTGTTTTAATAGTTTTAATATGAACAAAAGTAGTGAGTAAGTAGGTCAAAAGTATGGATTAAATATTTATCAGAAGCATACACCAAGAAAGCACACACGTTTATCCTTCATGTTTTCTGTTACATTTATGAGCTGCTCATTAGACCATTAGCTAGCAAGCTAGAATCTGTTTGACGCTATTGAAGATGGATGCAATGACACAAGCCAGAACACTTTCATGTTAACATGTTCATGGTCGCCTAAAGAATGAATAAACTTGCTAGCTCACTCATTGTGTTCTAGAGTTTCAATCCTAGAGTGTGGCTAAAAAGTAGTAGCATAAAGTAATTGTGTATAACAAGATAGTTAGCTTGCTAAGTGCTTTAATACAGGCTAAGGGAAACAAATGAGCTTCTGTGGAGGTGGTGACAAACACATCTGCAGCAGTTGCATATCTTATTTGAGAATACACACATACTTGTATGTACAGTATGTCACGCTTGACTTGGCTGCCCTTCCATAAATGCCAATTTTGCTAATTATTAAAGACCTAGTATGGCTTGTCAGCATGTTTCATACCCATTTTCAGCTCAATCTAAAACACATTACACTCATGACATCCGTAAATGCCTTAAAAACTTAAGATTGTTGACGGTTTGTAACGTTAACATCAGTGATGCACAGTAATCCACCTCTAACATTGAGGAACTTCAAAAAGCACCTCAATGTTACTTTAGAAAGTTTATCCTTTATATAATAAAAGAGGTGAATAATTCAGGAAAACCAGCGTGTCATGATGGAGAATGATAAGGACCTCAATAATATTTGGAATAAAAGTGCACATCGGGCATCACTGCCTTGGGGCGTGTTATTGCCTCTCTCTTTCTCACTGCTCCTATTGGATGCATTTCTCATTTATTTCCTCCTTTCATTACTCCCAAGTGTCTGTCCACACAATGAAACGTACTGTAGGAGGTTTTAAAAAAAAAAAGAAAAAGAAAAAAAAAAGGCCAGATGGAATAATAAGAGCACCATGAGTGTGTATTTCACACTGTGCCAGATGGGGCGTGTTAAATTACAGCATCTTTTATAAAAAATTGTCGTCTGTGTTTTGATTCCAGTCATATAGAGGAAGTTTGTAAAAATAAAAATAAAAATCAACCAGACAAGCGTAGATAAAGGAGAACTCAATCGAAGCACTTGAAAGTGAGCAAAACTTTCACTGAGAATCTAAAGTGTTTTTCACAAGACGTAAGTGTGTGTGTGTGAAAACCATTTCCTCTTCTGACGCTCATTTGAGAACCTAAACACTTTTCCACCTCCTGTTGTGCGGAAGTGCTGTCGTCAAGGTTTAAGCTTTAACTCTGATGCATTTGCTAAGCCTGCTCTCATGGCATTAAGTGTTTCAGCTCAGACCAAAGCTTCAGGGCTTCACGGTCTTAGCTGTACGCAACATCTAGCACGTCATCAGGGTAATCAAAGTGAGAATGTGCTTCTTTTAGGAGTGTTGCTGTGTTTAAGGTGACATGCATCATGATACGCGATGAACCAAAGGATATTTAAAGCAGCTATTCTTATCAGAATAAAAATGTTTTATCGGCGCTTTCTCTTTAAGGCTACTGTCTCCCCAGTCACTGCTGTGCAGGTGTGAGCGTGTTACATCGCTTCGTTTGTAATAGTGGTGCGAGTAAAAATGGACGCTCCACTCGAGATTTGCATGAAACAAGTGGAGCATTCAGTTATTCGTACCTGGTGCCGAAACAACACATGGAAGAGCATAAACAGGAGCGTTTGGAGATCTATTTGGAACGGTACTCTAAGGAAGGTGAACGTTTCTTAAAGAGAATCATTACTGGTGACGAGACACGGCTTTATCCCTACGAGTCTGCAAGTAAACGGCAGAATCATCCTCAATCTCCGACCAAGACAAAGTCAACCATCAGCTGGAATATCAATGCTTACAGTTTTCTGGGATTCTCAAGAGTCAGTATGGTAGCATTTATCAGGAAAAGGTTTACTTATCAACAGTGCTTGTTACGGTGAGATGCTTATTTAAGAGCTGAAGCCTAAACTTGGGATTAAACGTCTGCTATTCAAGGGCGTTGTGATGTTGTATGATGATGCACATCTGCATTCTTCTACCCACTCTGTAAACACTCTGTAAAAACATTAAAGCATCACCTGTTGGTTGGCACCCCTGAAAGCAGCCCTATAAGGATGACGATTCCGTTCTGGTAAAGAAGTGAAGACAGTAGTGCATTCATGGCTTGAACATTTTTTTTATTTTTATTGAGAGAATCTCTGAAAGATGAAATAATGAAAGATTTCCTGAATATCTCCAAGCTGATGTTGCAGCAAACAAATCAGCATTTAATAACATTTAATGAACACTAACATAACCCTTATCTTCCTGGAAGATTGTGTGCAGCTTGACATATTCATTTTTGCTGGGAGCTGAAACTCAATTTCCTACGCATAAACAAATAAGCAAACAAGCAAACAAAAAAAACAAACAAACAAAAACAACAGACAGGAAATGCACAGATATTTCCAAATCTGTACAGTTCTGAACATGTGCTGCAGGCTCACATGCTGACTAAATCTCCCCCTGAGTTCACTGTGAGAGCAGTCATGTCACGCCTGCATGTCATCAAATAAATAAATAAATAATTTATTAATTTAATTAAAGTTGTAAAGTTTAGTGCACTTAAAAATAAACAAATAAATAAATAAATAAATAAATAAATAAAAACACCCGAGGTCTGTCCCGAAGGTCGACTACTCGGTGGAAAGGTTTGTTTCTCACTTGAACGATGCACTTCACTGTGAACTCCCAAATGATGCTGACCTTTATGTGGAGAGGTTTACACTCACTTGTTCGGCAGATGGTTTTAGGCAAGGTGATGTACAAATGACAACGGATCACATCTAACACCGACACAGAACTGAGCAAAAGAAGTGACTTCAAAGATGATCAAATATATAAAAATATGATCAAATATATAATATAAAAACTTCATTTAATGTATGTTTAATTGAAGTGTGTTAAATATGAAAATGCACCATGAAATAAGTGTGTGATCAAATGATTTCATTAGCGTCATTAGAGCAGACTCGTGGCCCACCCTGTTCGGTGTTGTATCATTACCGGCTTAATAAAGGTTAATAATTTTTGGCGAGCACAATTCATTCTGAAGAACATTTAAGGTTCACGTGTTGTTGTAGTAAACACTTCTGATGTTTAGCAAAACATCAGAACACCTTTAAACTGCTCCATTTTTCCGAGTGGTCCTTCTGGGCATGGCATTATGTTGTCATTGTTTATACATTTGAATCATATTAGACAGCTGTTTTACTGTACATGAGCTGTTTTACGCTTAGCTGCTGCTCTGTCATTTTAAGATTAAAGACGCAACCTCACTCAGAGATTAAACAAGATGAGAAATGACACATAAAGTGCACAAACTGTCCGAACTGATGTCACCATACGGTATATCAAACGGTTTAGATTTTTACATCACAAGACCAAATGCCAGAGGAGAGTGAATTTATCTGTTGTACTTACTATTTTTTTAATCTGTTTCTCTTAAACTATAGTGTTTTATGTTTTTTTTTAACTGCATTTACTATGATTATATTAATTTTACAATCCTGGATTCTCTCCCCTGGCTTCCGGTACAGCTCCGGATTCGGTGTAAACTTTTGGTGTTTGTTTTTAATGCGATTAATGGTCTGGCACCTTCCTACCTATGTGAGACAGTAAGTTTTTATCAACAGCGTAGAGTCTTACGTTCTGCTAATCAAAACCTGTTAGTGGTCCTTTGGTCATGAAGCAAACAATGGGGTGATCGCTCCTTTGCAGTGGCTGGTCCTAAACTCTGGAACACCATTCCACCTGAGTTACGCAACATTACGGACCTCCTTCTGTTTAAGGCAAAACTGGAGACTCACTTGTTTAGAATAGCCTTTAATATGTTATCTTTTTTATGTAATCTTTTTATAATTTATTTTATTTTTATTATTATTATTGTTTTATTATTATTATTTTATTTATTCTTTTATTATTATTATTTTATTTATTCTTTTATTATTATTATTATTATTATTATTATTATTATTATTATTATTATTACTTTACTTAACTAACTTGCGACAGGGGCTGCAAATTAGCCTTGTGCTATATGCCCCATGTACGCGGCATCGGTTGCCTGTGCGCAAATAAACAAATAAATTTTTTTTTGTTAAATAAACAAAAAAAATTATTTTTGTTTTATTTATTTATTATTATTATCATTTTTATGACTGATTTAATTTTTCAGTTATTTATTTATAATTATGTTTTATTCTGTATTAATTTTTTTATTTTTATTTCTATTTTTAATGCCATTTTATTGTCATTTTTAGAACTGTGAAGCACTTTGGTACAACTTAGGTTGCTGTAATGTGCTATAGAAATAAATGTTGATTTGATTTGATTTGATTTATTATTTTTTTTGCAAGACTGAATTTACATGCAACATTCTGGACTGACTACAGATGTGGCCATTAAGAATGAAAACTTTTTCCCGTAGAAGGAAGCAATTTGTCTCGCGTTGTGCCGCAAAATCCCTCAAGGAACATTAAAGAATTTAAATAAATTGTTGTGTTGTTCTTCACTGAATATCCGCCAGACTTTATGTAAAAGCCAGCCCAAGTACAACGAAGAATTGTGTATAATTATTTACCCTAACATAATATTGTTTCCAATGCTGAATTTGATGAATCAAATTCATGATGAATTTGTGTATATGTTTATATATGTATATTATGTTCATAATGATGAAATGAGATGCCCTAAATTGTGCTTTAAAATTCATAATAAAAAGTTTCTTATATAGTTTATTGGAATATCTTAACAGGGACAAAACAAGGAAAGACATAGTGTAAATGGTCTTAAAAATTAATTTAATTCCCTGATGGTGATCGAAACACTGCCTTTTGTAAAGTGAAAGTGCGAGCCGCGGGTTTACACACACCGATTTTAAATGAATTTTAGATTAATTTCAAAGCACGATTTAGGGCATCTCATTTCATTATTATGAACATAATTTATGAATTACACTCGAAAAATATCAAATCCAACTATGAAGATGAACCTGTAGAGATGGACCGGCCACTTCATCTGCAGAGACATGCTGATTGCTGCAAGCGTTGGCAATGCAACAGTAGGCAGAATCATCCAGGAAGTTCCATCGCAGGCGTTCCTCACTGAATGCAATAATAGTTGATGTTATCATTAGACTTCTATGTCATACTGGGTGCATGTCAAAGACATTCCTCACCCATGGCAAGGGTAGGCAGCATCCTCGTTCAATATAAGAGTAGACAGTGTCACTGATGACAAAAATGTCCATGTGTGGGTGTGAGTCCAGGGTGGGCGTTGATGGTGTGTTTGCACAAGTAGTTCCATTGCAGGCGTGTCACATACAGGGTGTGCGTTCCTCGCTGAATGTAATGGTAGCCAGCAGAACAGATTATTAGGAATCCTCTTATTCTATTCTGAAAAGTTCATTTTAATCTGGTAAGCAGCAGCATAGAGAGTAGATCTAGCTATGAGAATGATTATATGAGAATGATGAGGCCTGCCAGTCTACCTTCAGTATGCCTTTTAACCTAGATGTACAACTTGTCCAAATCTTCAACACTAATTGGAAGGCTGTTTTATAGTCGAGGTGACATGTAGGAGAAAAAATGACCCTGCTCTAGTCATCATTATTCTAAGTAGTTATAAAGTACCTGCATTTTCTGATCTAAAGTAAAATGCACGTGAATATTAAGGGCTTAATAGAGCACAGAGCTGTGAACAATCTGGTTGGAAGTACTCCTACAGCAGAGATCTGAACACTAAAGAACAGTTCATCATATCACCCAGCTGCTAATGACAAGTGACAGTGCAGCTGAGTAATTATGAGGGGCTATAACATCTCCTGAGCCACTTGCTGCTCCAAGCAAAAAAAATAATATTTGAATGTAATGAACATGACTTTTTGCAAAATCCTGCCACCGGTACATTCAGCCGCTGAGATGACAGAACAGTGGGAATATTAGAAAACGGAAGCCGAAACATTTCAACATGGTGAAATCGGAAGATAAAGAAATATCGGTGGCACACACAATGCAGGATGAACAAGATAACAGTACAGAATGTCTAATGTAACGTTCATACAGCTATGTCTCTGTGATAACCTCAATGTGGGATCAATATTTATAGAAACCCTGGGAACTAACATTATACCTAGGACATTATTGTAAAATGTTTATTTTAATTTAATTTTATGATTTTTTTAAGGCTAGTATTATACAGTACACTATAATGCCAAAAGTATTCACTTGCCTGCCTTTACGTGCATTTGAATTTGAGTAACATCCGATTCTTTATCCGTAGGGCTTAAGTTGATTCATCTCTCATGCATGCCTGTATGGACTTTGCTTTGTGCACTGGTGCGCAGTCCTGTTGGAACTGGTGTTGGGTTGGTTTTCAGTTACTGGCCTCGGCCCCTTACCTCCAGCGAAAGGATAATTAATTGGTATACTTCGGCATACCAAGACATTTTGGACAATTTAATACTTCCAACTTTGTGTGAACAGTTTGGGGACGACCCCTACTTGTTCCATCATGACTGCACACCAGTTCACAAAGCAAGATCCATAAAGACTTGGATGAGTGAGTTTGGTGTGGATGGACCAGACTGGCCTGACTTCAACCTAAAATGACACATTAGGGATGAATTAGAGCGGAGACTGTGAACCAGGACTTCTCATCCAACAACAGGATCTGACCTCACAAATGCGCTTCTGGAAGAATGGTGAAAAAAATCACTCTAAAACCTTGTGGAAAGCTTTCCCAAATGAGTTGAAGCTGTTAAACCTGCAAAGGGCCAACATCATGTAAAAAGCCTATGGATTAAAAATGGGATGTTATTCAAGTTCATATGCATTTGAAGGCAGGAGAGTGAATACTTTTGGCAATCAGGTACATTAATTATAATATTATTAATATTGACAATTAAGGGAAACCTATTATGTAATATCCCATTTTAGTTATGTTTCAAAATTCAGATTGGACTCCTCCGTGCGTGTACTTTTTTTTTTTTCCATTTTTGTATTGGCCAGGGCTTAAACAAGCCACTTACATCTTTTCCCAGCATTACGTTTTTAATATTATTTCTAGCATTATTACAAAGCCCATGGTTTACACACTCAGACAGTATACTGCATGGATTAAAATAATTAATAAACTGACTGCATGAGATTCTGCTCTTTGAAGCAGTGGGATCAGATCAGAGTGCTGTGCTTTTTCTTTAAGCAGCACCATGAAAAGCATTCGCATTTACATAACACATACGAAATTAACAGCTGACTTCATTACTCACAAAAGGCAACATATTAGTTCACATGCAAGGTCATAAAATAATTATTTTCATTACAATGTTAATTTAACATGAATCAATTACACGGTCATGAATATTAAAGTTTTAAAGATTCTTAGGTTCTTAAAACGGTTAATACAAAATGTATCCAAATAACATTTAGAAGTTTGTTTTATTGGCGGAACGTCTGCACAGCTGGAGACAGATGTGTTTCTCTGTGGTGTCTGAGCTTAGATTAGCACATGACTTATTTTAGTCCAGAGCAGATGCAGGGGGGGAAAAAAATCAGTAAAGAAGGCATGGTCTTGGTCTCTGGTCTGCCAGTCTTAGTGTGGGTGGCACGGCCTCTGTGTGGGAATCAGATCCAGTGATGGTCTGGTCTCTGTGAATTTCATTACCTTTATTGACCCTCAACACCAGAAGGTGCTATTTCAATGTGCTGTCTTCATCAAACTTCTGCAAATGAATATGCGTATTACCTTCTTCGTCCATTTTTACACAAGTGTTTCTCTTTTGAATAAGTTACTAGTTCAATCACAACATATTGCAAAGGAAAGAAATCCGCAGAACAGAAACTATCAGTTGCTATTTTATCTGTGTGACAATGTATCTGGTAGTCTGTTATGTAATCAGGTAATCATCAGGTAATAACATATTTCTGTTATTTTGTTTTTGGCTCGAAAATACACTTCGAACTTAGTAGCCTCATGTCTGTTAAAGTATTTCAGCATCCGTTATTTCGTCATGGAAAAGGTGACTGCAAAAGCTCTGTAATTATGTCACTCTTTTTTTCTTTTTTTTTTAACAAATTTTTTTTATTATTATTTTTTTTTTTTACTTTTATAATTGTTTATATGGTTACATTTTCTTAAAGAAGATATTCATTAGACTACATTTAATGAAATATTAGCACTTAGAAGTAGAAGTCAAAGTGTCACATTTTTCTGCACGCATAACATAACATAACACCTTAAAAAAGAGCTAATTCTACCCTTACTCACATGGTTTTATGAGCATATAAATGACTTACTGTAACAAATGCCACTGGCTTAATCATACATAAAGAAAATGATCTTTTCCATCTAGAAAGCAGCATCTGTCAAATTCTTCGCCAAAGATGCGACATCATTAGGACTGTTTTTATTTTTATTTTTTTTTTTTTTGGATCCCTACAATGCTTACATGAATGCTTGAACTATAGCATTTTTATGCTGTACTGCTCATTATTTACTTCATAACCACTATCAATTCTAATTACTCGAAGCGTTTGCGCATCTGCAGCAAGTGTCATGTTGATCTATTTCCATCGTGCCACTGGGAGCAATGCACCTGCTTGGTGAGAAATTTAATTTCCACATCACCTGTCAACTGGTATTAACCAGCATTCGTTCGTGGTGTCAGGCTAAGCCATGTCGAGAGCTCAGACTAAACTAAATTGCTTGTCTCTCAGAGTAATCAACATCCAGTCATCTCCCTGTGTGCTCGGAGAGAGCATCTGTTTGTGTTGGCCTTAAACCTGAGGAGGGTATCGACCAGGCTTGCCCTTGGTGAGTGAAATTCAATTTGTGACAAATATAGAGTGACATGCTGAGGTTTGTTTTGCTCGCTAATAAGTTCCTCCTCACATTCCTCCATCACTCGACGGACATGGGGATGCAGAGACTAACAAACGCAAACAAACATACTCGCACAGTGCCAATGTAAGTGGTTAGTGAAGTGGTGGGTCTTCAGTCTTGATTTGAAGTGAAGTTCACTCCACCACCTGTGTCCTGAGTGCCAGGACTGAGAAGAGTCAGGATGAAGGACTTCCTTCTATCTTGAGAAATTGGGGGTTGAGCTGAGCCATGCTAGAGGATTGAAGGGAAAACTTGATAACTGGTGGGTTGGGGTCTGTATTTGGCTTTTAAGGTGAACATCAGTGTTTGAAATCTGATTTGATCAAACCACTGACTTTTCAAAGGTTAACCAAGTAATGAAGACTGAAGGTTAAGATGTACGTACTAATACATCTGTCACCACTGAGGCTCTTAAAACTGTCACCTTGGCCTGGAAGAGTATAAGATTCAGGGTCAAACTCATCCACCAAGAGCTCTGATTCGATTCGATTGATTTTAAAATAAACCAAAAAAGTGGGAGGGAAAGCAAAAGTGTCTTAACACCTGAGGCTACATCAGGTAATATTTAGTACATATTTACTTTACAACTAAACTAAAACATGTTTTATTCGTCTACTGATTTTAACAATATAAGTTTTTACCCAGCAACTTTAGAAATGAAAGCTTGAAGTGTGTTGAATGAAA
>JAAGKR010001549.1:117455-121155 GCA_011419295.1 Clarias macrocephalus | reverse complement strand
ATTAGTAGTAGTAGTAGTAGTATTAGTAGTAGTAGTAGTAGTAGTATTAGTAGTAGTAGTAGTAGTATTAGTAGTAGTAGTAGTAGTAGTAGAATTAGTAGTAGTAGTAGTAGTAGTATTAGTAGGAGTAGTAGTAGTAGTATTAGTACTAGTATGAGTAGTAGTAGTATTAGTAGTAGTAGTATTAGTAGTAGTAGTAGTAGTATTAGTAGGAGTAGTAGTATCAGTAGTAGTAGTATTAGTAGTAGTAGTATTAGTAGGAGTAGTAGTAGAATTAGTAGTAGAATTAGTAGTAGTAGTAGTAGTATTAGTAGTAGTAGTAGTAGTAGTATTAGTAGTAGTAGTAGTAGTATTAGTAGTAGTAGTAGTAGTAGTAGAATTAGTAGTAGTAGTAGTAGTAGTATTAGTAGGAGTAGTAGTAGTAGTATTAGTACTAGTATGAGTAGTAGTAGTATTAGTAGTAGTAGTATTAGTAGTAGTAGTAGTAGTATTAGTAGGAGTAGTAGTATCAGTAGTAGTAGTATTAGTAGTAGTAGTATTAGTAGGAGTAGTAGTAGAATTAGTAGTAGAATTAGTAGTAGTAGTAGTAGTATTAGTAGTAGTAGTAGTAGTAGTATTAGTAGTAGTAGTAGTAGTATTAGTAGTAGTAGTAGTAGTAGTAGAATTAGTAGTAGTAGTAGTAGTAGTATTAGTAGGAGTAGTAGTAGTAGTATTAGTACTAGTATGAGTAGTAGTAGTATTAGTAGTAGTAGTATTAGTAGTAGTAGTAGTAGTATTAGTAGGAGTAGTAGTATCAGTAGTAGTAGTATTAGTAGTAGTAGTATTAGTAGGAGTAGTAGTAGAATTAGTAGTAGAATTAGTAGTAGTAGTAGTATTAGTAGTAGTAGTAGTAGTATTAGTAGTAGTAGTAGTAGTAGTAGTAGTATTAGTAGTAGTAGTAGTAGTAGTATTAGTAGTAGTAGTATTAGTAGTATCAGTAGTAGTAGTATTAGTAGGAGTAGTAGTAGTAGTATTAGTAGGAGTAGTAGTAGTAGTATTAGTAGGAGTAGTAGTAGTAGTAGTATTAGTAGTAGTAGTAGTAGTATTAGTAGTAGTAGTATTAGTAGTAGTAGTATTAGTAGTATCAGTAGTAGTAGTATTAGTAGTATCAGTAGTAGTAGTATTAGTAGGAGTAGTAGTAGTAGTATTAGTAGGAGTAGTAGTAGTAGTAGTAGTATTAGTAGTAGTAGGAGTAGTAGTAGTAGTAGTATCAGTAGTAGTAGAATTAGTAGTAGTAGGAGTAATATTAAAATTTCCTCTTAAAAAACAGTTCCAGCATGTTTGCGGTATGTGTGTGAAAGTTGTCTTGCTTTCATCATCCGAGTGAATAAGAGTTCAGACGCCGCTCCCCTAACCAGCGGTATCAGACCTCTCAGAGAGGAAGATCGTAGCTTAGCTTAGCTCGTTAAAACGCCCGTCTCGTCCCTGCTCTCTGCGTTCAATTCCCTCAAACCCTGGTCTTAAACCCGGTCTTTTAGTCAGACTTAAGCTCTCTAAGCTTTTCTTCTGCGGAAACAGAATTTATAATCAAAAACTAAGCACAGGCGATTAGGTTTCGACAGCACAGCGCCTTAAAGCGGCTGCCCCCACGCGGGTCCGGCTCGGAGAGCGAAGGGGAATCGAGAGCGCCTCCAGATCCGAATCGAACCAGCAAACTCCTGCGTTAAACCTTACACACACACACACACACACACACACACACACAGAGGAGATGAGATTCTTCTGGTGTCAGGACTGATGGTGCAATGCAGCCTGATGAGTGTGTAATTAGCAAAAACAAAAAAAAAGATTCAGTTCAGAAAGATAAACTTCGTGTTCTTGATAGAATAAAGTGTTACGTTCACAAGCGATGCTGGAAAACTATTAGTAGACTAAGTTCACTCAAAGTTCATTCCTCATTTTGGTCTCCTAAATTTGGACTTAATATGATTTCTCACATAAATATATACTTTTCATGGATTAATCTACTTTTTTTCCAGACCATCAATACATCCACACAGGTGGAGCGGAGGACTGAAAAACACACTTACATTGCAAACATAAATAATCTTAACATACAGTAAGTAAATATCTGGAGCGAAGAGTTTTAATAGTTCTTATGAAATTATTACAAATCAAATCTCAGATTGTGCTTTTTTCTTATTTTATCAGCAGATTTAAAGGATGCATATATTTAATATTTCTTTAACAAGTTAACACAAGTATCAGGAGTGTGTGTGTTAATGCGAAAGCTAAAATACTCACCCACTCATTATCTATACCACTTTATTCTTTATACAGGATCATGTCTGCATGTCTGCACGTCTTTGGACTGTGGGAGGAAACCAGAGTACCAGGAAGAAACCCACCAAGCACCAATCGTCCTCTGTGTCACTCCTACTCCAACTGAACTGTTTCTGTGTCTATATATATATATATATACCCAAAAATTCATTTGAATATTAAACGAACCCTATACATGGAAAACCATTTAATAATAATGAAAAAAAGAAACAAACACATAAAAACATAACAAAATTAACAATGCTTTAAATATAATTCATAATTAATAATTTATATATTAATACATTATTGTAAATTAATTAATACATAATTAATATATTTATATGTGAAAAAAAATTGGTGTCTTTTAGAAATAATCGCTTAGAAGTAGAACATTCTGTAGTAAAAAATCTAACATTTTTAAAAACAAAAAAAGTGTTTATTATAAGTTTTGGATTTTGTGGAGCGTCGATCCGTTCAACTGTATGAGCTGTTACTGTAGAAATGTATCATGGATTAGTATAAATATAAAGTAACTGTTTATGCTAGTGCCGGAACTACAGTCTGAGCCGTGCAGAATTGTACTGTAAAATAGTGAGTTGTTTGTTTTTCATCATAACTTGCACTAACCTACAGAACATAAAACAAACTGTTTTGTCCGAATGCTGATTCCTGTATGTCACATTAACAATTTGTTTTTTACAAGAGTATGTAAATGAGTTTGATCTCATCCAGCGACCTACAGTCACATCAGTATCAGTGTTGAGTGCAAGATCATGATGCTAGGTCGTGTTTTCTATGGACTCCTGTTCTCCTGTTATAAACATTATAAGCTCCACTTACTGGTCATGTATTAAATATAAAATGCTGGGTTTTTACGCTGTGAGGCAACTTTAAAATCTCAGTCGATAGTCACCGAATCCATACACGCCTAAATATGTTTAGTCACAGATGTGCAGTACGTATAGAGTGAAGGCGAGCGCGAGATGAAGGTGTAAAGCGCCGTATAAAGATCGCTGGGACCTCATGAAAAGGGAGTTTGTCAAAAGTAAAGGATGGTTTTTCAATAAAAATGCGAGGACTACCGTGCCAAAAGTGCTATCGAGTGATTATTGTGCTTGTGAACAGAGGAGTAAGTATATGAAAGATTAAGAGAGAGCGAGAGAGAGCGAGAGAGAGCGAGATGTAAACATGTGTTAGATTTTCAGCGAGCCTTTAGAGAGCAGCTCAGCACCAGATGTACACGCTGAGGATGAAACATAATAGAAAATGGAGGAAAAAGACTGACGCCCAAAGAAAGAATGGGGGAAAAGAAGAGAAAACTGTGTGTGTGTGTGTGTGTGTGTGTGTGTGTGTGTGTGTGTGTGTGTGTGTGTTTGCTTGGCTGCTCCTGTCTGAT
>JAAGKR010001549.1:62455-112455 GCA_011419295.1 Clarias macrocephalus | reverse complement strand
ATTTGGTTGATTGTAATCTTGTTTGTTTGTTTTGTTTGTTTATTTTGCAAAAGATGTTTTAATTTGCTCAAACGTCATTTGTTTGCAGTAATTTCTCATATTTTGTACAAACTGGATGCAAAAATCCTAAAACTTGTAAAATTACCACTTGGTACAATAAACCCTCAACCAGGTGTAGTCTATAAAACAAACCATACATTCTGTACATGTTTACACTCACGTTTTGACGTCAGTCTCCAAGTGACGATAAGCTTTAAACAAACAGAATAAATATTTACTTTGCGTATCAGAAGAAATGCGCTCTGATCCTCGGATTTCCTTGTTCCCTACAGGGAGGTGTGTGTGTGTGTGTGTGTGTGTGTGTGGTGTGTGTGTGTGTGTGTGTGTGTGTGTGAACCATCCTGGCTACACACGACAGGCATTAAAATGCAGAAGGAGCAGGTAATCAATAGTGAGGAAACAGGATACACTCGACAGGAAATGGGAACGGAGCGAATACGAGGCTCAAGCGAGCTCTAAAGGTTTAAGGCCGTAAACTTGAGAAACAGTCCACTGGTTTACTTCCTAAATCTCCAAGCTTGAGCTAACCACGTGGTTGTGTTTATAAAGCATTATAACGCAAGGTTGTTTTTTTTTTTTTTTGAAGATGATGTACAACAAGTTTTTGAGAGTCTGGGTTTCTTAATGATTAACAGTAAGTTTTAAATATATATATATATATATATATATATTTTTTTTTTTTATGACTCCTTATTTATTTGAAATGTGTAAATGTGTAATTAAACAGAGGTAATTAAAATACAATTATTTTTAGTAGCTTGTTTGCATTTAATAAATTATTGTATAAAATATAGATATATTAGATGAGCTTATATTTTGTTTCAGTATGTTTTAAGCTTCAGCAATTTAGCCAATAATTATATAAAATGAAATATCTTAACATAGTTTATATGTTTAACATATATTTGCACTGTCTATCTATCTACAGTATCTATCTATATACATACACACACACATACACACATTATACATACAAGCATACAATATATACACACGTATATGGGAAATATGTTTTGCTAAAATTGGAAAATTGAGAGAAGAACATTTACATGTTCTCAATAAACAAACAAATAAATAAGAATCACCTTTCATGGTTCCACTTCTTGCTTTCCTTTAACCTTTAACTTTAACCTAAACGAACATTACAACATTCAACATTCACACTTACCCCAAGGATTTTATGATAAATGTATCTCTTTTAAATCACAAAGGACTTAATTAAACAAATCATTAAAGCTGACCACATAACAAACCATTATCAACCCAATCATGCTTCATAAAGAGAGAGAGAGCGAGAGAGAGAGAGAAAAACCTGTGCTTTTGATATTTAACCATCATGATGTAATGATTCCTCTAATAAAGTGGTACTTCCTGTATGGTGCTGGTTTTTTCGGGGGCCTGGTTTTGATTGACAGCAGCGATAAGTGCTCGGTGCTAATGAGGCGTAAAGAAGAGCCGATTCCATGAGCCACTACTTCATGATGCTAATTAATAGAGCATTGATTGGCCAAAAGGCGGCCGTGGCAGCGGGGCAGGTGGCGCTACATGGAGTTCAAGGAGGACTGGGAAATGGAGGGCGGAGCGAATAAAAGGATGCAATTTGCCTTTTTTCTCCTTGACCTTTTTGAGCAAAGCGCTAAGCGGGCAAAGCTGTGACCTGGAAGTGATTAGCGGCGCAGGGTGTAGCTTGATCTCGTGTTGCACATTATTTAGATGGAGTGTTAATGTGTGTGGTTCAGTTAGCTGAACAATAATGCTTGGTTTCATGGATATTTCTAGACTTAGTATTTTTATTATTTCTTTTTAGCTGTACGTTTATCTATGTATCAGTTTATCTTTGTGTATGTGTGTGTGTGTGTGTGTGTGTGTCCACTTGGGCTGTTGCCCGTATGTAATCACTCTCAGCTGCAGTTATGCGGCTTGCTGTGTCGATTTGTGATGCAGTATTTATTGATTTGTCAATACTTACATGGCGTTTTGGCACCGTTGGCTTGTAGCTAAAGGAACAATGTGATTTGATAATGCAGCTCCCTCCCCCTCAGTTCCCACGGCTAATAAATTCAAATGAACTGCTTACACACACATGTTGGAGGCATGTTTACACACACAACCCCCCCCCCCCCCCCAACACCCACACAGGACATGTTATAAGCAGGCTATAGATTTTCCTGAAACTTGAAGGCATGCTTGTTGTGGAGCCTTGCTTTATATCTCTCTCTCTCTTTTTCTCTCCCTCACACACACACACATATAAGCATGTACCTCTTCAGCTGTCCACCTGATTAATATTTTTATTAACACACATGAAAAAATTAGAAATGGTTAATTTTATTGTACATTATTTATTCTGCTCATAAATGACTAACATCCACCATTAAGCGCCAACATTTACAAACATCACCCATTAAACTCCAATATTCACCAGCAAACACTGTTACGCACCAACAAGCACCAACAAACACCAACATCCATCATTAAGCACCAACATTTACCAAGAAACCAACATCCATCATCAAGCACCAACATTCACCAACAAACACCATTAATCACCAAAAAACACAATCAAGCACCAACATTCACCAACAAACACTAATATCTACCATTAAGCACCAACATTTACCAACAAACAACAACATTCATTATTTAGCACCAAGATTCACCAACAAACACAAACATATTCCATTCAGCACCAACATCTACCATTAAGCATTACCAAACACCAACAAACACCATTAAGCACCAACAAACATTAATATTCTCCATTAAACCTCCATTCAACAACAAACACAAATATCTACCATTAAGCACCAGCTTTCATGAGCAAACACCAACTACTATCAGGAAGCACCAGCAAACCACCATCCACCATTAAGCACCAACAAACACCATTAGGCATCAACAAACACCAGTACCCACCATTAGACACCAACATTACCAGCAAACACCAATAATCACCAACATTCACCAACAAACACCATGAAAACACCAACATTCACCAACAAACACTATTAAGCACCAACATTCACTATCAAACACCAGTAAACACCCACATTCACCAACAAACATGACGTTTTCCATTAAACACAACAATTCAACTATCCAAAAAACATTCATCAACAAAATTAAACCCCATCAGACACCAGTACACACCATCAGCAGTATTCACTATCACACACCAACACCACAATTTGACCATCAAGCATCGAGCACAAGACTCCAGACCCCAGACGCGAACATTCACCGTTACACACCATCATTAACCATCAGTCACCAGCATTAATCATGACAAATCAACATTCACCATCAGACACTCACCATCACACATCAGCATGTCCAATTAAACACCAAGCAAATGTATACAATTGGACAAATTTTATTCTCAAACTCTGGTGTGTTTATCATTAAACATGTAAAATCATCAAACACCATACAGCATGCTCTGTACAACACTTTTAGCTCATCTCCTCATGTGAGTGATGGAGAACAGAGGACCAGAGAGCCAGGGCTGCTGGGAGACGTAAAGAAAACACGAGTATCAGTCTGTTTTTCTGCTGCATTGGTGAAGTGGGACATTCCTACAATAAGTTATCAGTTCTTACACACCTGATTCACTCCTCCAGTCCTTATCCATCCCTCAGGAGTGGGAGCAGGTGTGTGAGAGAGCAGTGGAGTTCTTCAGGAGTGGTGTGGAGAGCTGCTGGAGACTTTCACTGCCTGAGAAGTTCCAGCTGTTGGACAGGAAGCAGAACTGTTTATGAATGAATGAAGCTAATTTGCACGTCGTTTGATCCGCCCCTGTTTCAGTTACTATGAAATCTCTTATCACACACACTGTAACATCAAAACTTTGTAAAATTGTAGTTTATGAATATCGATATGAATAGTATTAGATACATTACAACTGTAAATAATGACTTGAAATTAGATAAGATAAATTGGAAGATGTTAACTCAAAGTTCAGACCCAACAAAATATCATAACTGTGCCAAAAGAACTAGGAGGTATGGAGTAAAAAAAAGTAATAATTGAGAGATAACTTGAGAGGCATCGGTAATAATTGAGAGGTAACTGTGATGCTTTTTTTTTGTCTCGCAAAATGTAATATCATACAACTGCAGCTTGATATCTTCTGGTGGTGAGTCAATATCGAGACTCGCATCCAGAGATATACCAGGCAGCAATATGTATTATATTAAATTTTGCAGATTATTATTTTGGTAAATAACTTTTAGTTACAAGATAAAATTTCAAATTCAAATTCTATTTGTCATGTACACAACTATACACAGTATGATATGCTTATACGATCGTGCATAGAAGTTAGAATAGAATAGACATATTTCTTTACAATAAATGAAAACTTGGACTAGAAGGACATAATTAAACTGAATTAAACTAAACATAATTAAAACATGAAATAAAATAATAATAAAAAAAGAAATTTAAACAAGTTTGCAAAAGTTTATGAATACAATATAATAAAAATAAAAATCTAGTCACTCATGGTTAGCTTAAAATGAGTGATTAAAATCATGTGACTTTAAGAAAAAAAAATACCATCACAATTACAAACTTTAAAAACATCACTCTGAGCGATATGACCTGCAATTGCACGATAATCACAATTGTGCAATATTTATTCACTCTTGCTGTTAGATAAATAATTCTAATTGTGTAAGATTAACTCAAAAATCTCAAATATAAAATTTTAAAACAAAATGCAAAGAAAAAATGTTACCCACAATTCCTAACCTTAAAGACGTCACAGTTGGTGACGATATTAACTCGGGATTATGAAATGAAAAAGCTGCAATTCATCACTGGTCCCGGTTTGACTTGAACGCCCCTTAATTAAAAAATTTATATTAAAAAATAATTTGATTTAATTATAAGTAATTTCATTTAACACAACTAAATCAACATGCTAGCTCAGCTTAGCCTTACCTTCATACTTAACCTATTGCGTGTTCATGCTAAAATTGCTGACTCCATAGAAGTGTCCATAATCAGCAGATGTTATGACATCATTTATGAACGCTATATGGAAGGTTATAACCCTTACTGAAGCAATCTCACGTGAGAGGTTCCATCCATCCATCTAGGAACCTCTGCAGTCCAACTAGCGACCGTGGACCGTCGTATTTATTCCCTTTCTTTTTTCACAATCGCGCATTCACACACTATTTGGGAACGAAAGTTAGCATAATCTGGAGGAAACCAAAGTACCTGGAGGAAACCCACCAAGCACGGGGAGAACATGCAACATCGAACCCCCGGCGCTGGCGGTTTGAGGAGACAGCGCTAACCACAACACCACCATGTTACATATCGTTAACAGCGCTCTAGTCAGGATGGAGGAATAAAATGAAATAAAATCCATGCTAACTAGCTAAATGCTGTTTATTAGGCACAAATCCGCTGACGTGACATACAGCATTCATGTCGTAATATTGTCTGTGTTATGACGCACGGTTGGAGTAGCGCTTAAGCGGCGTCTGGGCTCCGCTCCAGGTCAGCAGTAACGGTAGCCGGCTTGCTAATTAGCGTGAACACATTGTGGATATCCAGTGTCTGAAAACATCCAGACATTCGGTCCCATTATGAATTATTACTAAATTGTGGGGCCCAAATAAAGTGTATAAAAACGTTTGCGTGTCTGTGTGTGCATTATGTCTGGGAGATGTGTGTGTGTGTGTGTGTGTGTGTGTGTGTGTGTGTGTGTGTGTGTGTGTGTGTGTGTGTCACTAGACCCTCCATTAGAGTTAATGGGGAAGCAGACCTGTTGTCTCCTGCATTATTGCTAATGGAGGCTATGCTGACAGGAAAGGTGGTTTCCTTTCATACCCACGGGCGTCACTGTCTGTCTGCGTGCTGCCATGGTGGTGTGTGTGTGTGTGTGTGTGTGTGTGTGTGTGGGTGTGGGTGGGGGTGCATGTGTTTGTGTGTGTCTTCTTAAATAACTTGAGTGAAAGTTTTGGGGTCTATTTAAATCAAATAAAAGTGTGTCAGGAGGCCATTTTTTTCGGATGTGAACCATTTTTTTATATGAGCAGAAAGTCAGGCAGCGGTGAAAAAACTAACTTTACTGTCATCTCTCATCATGTCACACTGTGTGTGTGTGTGTGTGTGTGTGTGTGTGTGTGTGTGTGTGTGTGTGTGTGTGTGTGTGTGTGTGTGTATGTGTGTGTGAGAGAGAGAGAGAGAGAGAAAGGAAGAGACAGAGGCAGAGAAAGACAAAGATGTCCTCTATGCTACATCTGCTGTTAGTCACATCACATCTCTGTGCTCCAATACCCAGGAGTACAGATGACCTTGAGTCCCCCCTCTCTCTCTCTGTCTCTCTCTCTGTCTCTCTCTCTGTCTATGACTCTCACGCACACTCATCTCTCTTCCCTGCTCCTATTCATCCCCAACACTAACTAGTCCCCCTTGATCCTGGATAAGGTCATACACACACTGTCCCCATTATCACTTGTCCACTTGGAAAAAGATAAATGATAATGTAAACATCATAAAAAAAATAAATAAATAAATAAATAAATATATATATATATATACAGTCTTTCTTTAGTCTTGTTAAATTGTAAAATACACTTCAGGGCATGTTGTTATAGTAAAATCATTGACGTTAAGATAACATTATCTGTATTCTTCTTTTTTTCTTACAAAAGCATGACTACAGTGTGTGTGTGTGTGTGTGTGTGTGTGTGTGTGTGTGTGTGTGAGAGAGAGACCTGCTACTAATGACTCTGGATGACAGATCAGTTCAATGCTGATGATAATTAAATCTCCTTTCCCTTTTCCTTTTCCCTTCTGTGTGTGTGTGTGTGTGTGTGTGAGAGAGAGTGTGTTGAGGGGTCAGTGTGCTAAGTGTCTATCACTCAGATGGTACTCTCGGGGCTTCCTGATCCTGAACAGAGGAAAATCAGGGCTGCAGAATAGAGATTCTCGGCGCGATCAATTCCCACTAACAACTCTATTGATTAGCTGCAGTAACATTTTTCATTTATTAATTATGAGGAATATGTTCTTGGGATTCTCTGTTCTTCTCTCTCTCTCTCTCTCTCTCTCTCTCTCTCTCTCTCTGTCTACTTCACCTCTCTGTCTTATTTTTAATTCCCATTTGTATCAGTTTCCCTCATTCTGTTCTTTCTTGTCTGATCGGTGTCTGATACAGTGTGTGTATAATCAGAAGCAGTTGCTGGGGTAGGTAACATATCTAATAGCCCCAGGTGAAGACTTGCCTGGGGCGACCCCAGTGCATTGTGGTTCATACAGTCAGCCTTAAAATTGGATCTTTTATTGTCTGCTGCCTGCAGCTATTGTCCGTCTCGACCCCCAACTGCACCGTTAGCCTGTTTTGCTCCACTCTGATTCATCCGGCCACACCTTGCTTCACCCCACTCCTTCCCCACCCAGTTTCACACCACCTACTGTATACCTAATCCAGTTTCACCCTGTTTAACCCCAGATCCGGCCCACCCTACTTTACTGTACATCACTTTATGCTGCTGTTTCCATCTTCTAGTCAATCCTTCCCCTGCTTCACATCACTGCAGCCCCACCTTCATCCACCCAGCCTTTCCCTGCCCCACCCTGACCCCACCCAAATCCCCTGTGCCACGTTAGCCCGACCCTCATCCACCCTAAGCCAAACCTGATCCTCCCAAGTCCTATTCCAAAACCCTGACCCACCACTAGCCCCACCCTCAAACACCCCAGTCTAAACCTGACCCACCCAAGACCCACCCCGATATCCTGACCCACCTCTTTGCCCACCCTGATCCATCCTAGCTGCACCCTATCACATCCTCATCCACCCTGACTCCGCCCTAGACCTCCAATCCACTTCAGTCCCTCAGTTCCTAGCTTATCCCTGATCACTCCTAGCTCCTCCCACATCTGCTCTGACCCCACCCTAGCTCTAACATGCCTCAAATAGCCCCCACCCTGATTCACCCTAGCCCCACCCCTTCACAGCCTGCTGCATCAGTTGGTCAAACTTTTCTGTTTGGAAATCCTTTTAGCTATTTGCCTCAATATATTCTGACATTTTTTCACATTTCTTTATTAAACACTATCACAAAATATTAAATACTCAATCTTATTTGAATGTTTAAGTAATAAAAATACAGTTTTACACTTACTTAACTGAGCATGGTAAAAAATTTTAGTAAATCCATATATCACATTATGTAATTTACCATCACAACTTTACAATTAAGAAAATGTTATGCGCGTTTATTATGCTGTATCAATTATAATATTTTTAAGTACACATGTTGTCAGGAATCAGCTTGTCAGTCATAACACTGAACTTTATCAGAGGGTATCATATAACACACACACACACACACACACACACACACACACACACACACACACACTCTGTGCTCAACCTGTTTTAGGTCATCGCTCTCTTTTCAGCTGGAGGACACACTCGCCCTCTTGGGTACGATCACATGACCATCAGCCCGATGTCACCCAATTAATCATGCTTGAGTTAATGAATTATATCCCGCCCATCTCCTCTGCACGACCCCTGACTGAGTGAGCAGTGCAAAGGGTCGTTTCATCTCACACTTACACACGGTGTCACACTTATTTGTGAAGGTGCCTGATTTAGACGTAGAATGAGAACTGCAAGGACTCATTAATTTAAGTACTGTTGTTTAAAACATCACTTAAAATCATTTAGGACACTGTTACCTGAGTGTCCCATTGAAGGAGGCGTGGTCTTTATGCCTCTCAGTCTCATTGAAGGAGGCGTGGCCTCTGTATGTGTTAGGTTTATTGAAGGAGGTGTGGCCTCTGTACCTGTCAGTCTATTTGAAGAAGGCGTGTCCTCTGTACCTGACAGTCTCTTTAAAGGAGGTGTGGCCTCTATAACTGTCAGTCTCAGTGAAGGAGGCGTGTCCTCTGTACCTGTCAGTCTATTTGAAGAAGGCGTGTCCTCTGTACCTGTCAGTCTATTTGAAGAAGGCGTGTCCTCTGTACCTGTCAGTCTTATTAAAGGAGGCGTGGTCTCTGTACCTGTCAGTCTATTTGAAGAAGGCGTGTCCTCTGTACCTGACAGTCTCTTTAAAGGAGGTGTGGCCTCCATAACTGTCAGTCTCAGTGAAGGAGGCGTGTCCTCTGTACCTGTCAGTCTTATTGAAGGAGGTGTGTTCTCTGTACCTGACAGTCTCTTTAAAGGAGGTGTGGCCTCCATAACTGTCAATCTCAGTGGAGGAGGCGTGTCCTTTGTACCTGTCAGTCTTATTGAAGGAGGTGTGTTCTCTGTACCTGACAGTCTCTTTAAAGGAGGTGTGGCCCCCATAACTGTCAGTCTCTTTAAAGGAGGTGTCAGACTCAGAAAAGGAGGTGTGGCTTAGTCAAAAACATGTGGCCTCTCTACTTGTATGTTTCTTAGAAGGAGGGAAGCCCTCTGTTGATGTCACCGTTCCTAAAAACGCATGACCTCTATCCCTTCCCTATATCAGTTTTATTATACAGAGACGTGGCCTCTGTACCTGTCAACTTCTGAACAATCTGTGGCCTCTTTGCAAAATGGTTGTCACTCACTCATCGTCAATTCCGCTTTATCCTCTATACTGGGTCGCGAACACGGCTCAATTTGATGGGGGATGCGATGGGGGAGGGGGGAGGGGAGGGATAAGGGGCTGGGGGGGCCCCTCATACAAACTACAGTATTATTAAGCTTTAATTAATTAAGCTTACATTTTGTTAATAAAAGTGTTCTTTATAGAGTAGACATATTTCACAATCATCATGGTTACAAAAAAATTTATTAATGCTTGACCACACCATCCCCCTTGAATTTTTTTTTTACAATTTGACCACTGGTCCCGAGGGCCTGTAGCCTATCCCAAGATGCTTAGTGTATGAGGCGGGGTTCAACCTTTACGGGGTTTCCAATCCATTGCAGGTTGCAAATTGGTCATAAATGCAAATAATTAAAACTTACACTTCCTGAATTGTTTTTTTCATTTTGTGCTAAACAAGTAACAATGAACGCCAACCCAGAGAACTAGACTATATATATATATATATATATATATATATATATATATATATATATATATATATAGAAATTGAAAACTCAGAAAAGAATGATTTCTAATTAACCATCACACCCGCTATGGAATAATAATAAAATAATACAACTCACCACTTTATCCTGGACAATCACGGTAACGGATCAGATCCCTTTCTGTAATTACCACACATGCGTTATCGCCTATTTTGCAAAGTAAAAGTCCTAAACTCTAACTAATTCCCCGGCTCCTTTTGTTGCACAGAGAGTCTTTAAAAGTAGAATATCGAGCATTAATATTGAACGTGAGAAATTCGCTAGGCTAAACACCATCCTTCAAAGATGAATACGTTTCAGGTGGTGTAGTGAAATCCATACACACTGAGAGCTTAAGGCAAGATACAATCTGCAGTTTTGCGTGAATATAAGAGATGTTCCTGGGAGCGACTGTTCATTCCGTATCGGTTCAATCTATCTAGCTAATGAGGTGAGCCTGTTTAATTAGAATTCCTGCTGTTTCTCCAGGTGAAGCGAGGTAAACTTCTGCTCTGGCGAGTCCCCATTCAATGCCTGCTCACATCCCCTCTCCGTGTAAACACTCGCGTGAACAAAGCTACGCCAATATGTTTACGTATTTTCATGTAAAAAGTCTTTTCTCAGCATTACAGTCGGGAGCTTTGTTGAGCTTAAAATTGTTGCTGTTCATCAGCGGCTTGCACACACATCCTGAAAAACATGAAGACCAGTTCATTTATTATTATCATAATTTAATTAAATTTTTTTTCAAATATAATTTGTAAAAATAATTAAGGAATAAAAAATCATGTATACATACAGTACCTTGGAGAGCATCATTTCCTTACTATATTTTTATATTTGTCACTTGAATGGTTTAGATCATCAACAAATTTTAAAAGTATACAAAATACAGTTTTTAAATCATGATGAACAAAAGCTGTCCAAACCTACCTAGCCCTATGTGAGAAAGTAATTACCCCCCACTCCTCCTGCTAAATCATGATTAAAATGTTGTTTTTTGGAAAGCTGAGATAAATTCCACTTGCCATATGCAAACCAGTTTATTTCGAGTCAGCTATCTTTACAAATGAAAAGTAATTTAGGAATAAAACACTCATGTGTCATACACAGTATATGTATACAGGGGTGTTCGAGTCAAACCGAAACGTGTGATGCAATTTGTTGTGAATAATAAACATTTACAGGAGACTTCAATCAAACTTCAGTAGTACAACATAGTAAAACATTTGAATGGTGCAAAGTTTTAAAGGAGGTCGTACGTCCGGAGCCCACTGCAGTCGTTCCTGTGAACATTCACCTGATCCTTGAAAAACAGGCGGATAACATGTCGCCAACAAACATTCACCAACATCACGACAGGAACTCAGCTGGGAGTTATTATTGCAACATCCCATGCACAGTCCTGACCTCGCTCCAAGACATTTCCACATGTTTGTTAAAGGTCACTACAGAGTTTCTGGGAGGCCGGCGTTTCAGACTAGGAGCAGGCGGTCCGATCGTGGCTCTGGTGTACCGATAAACCTTTCTACCTTGATGGATCAGGTACCTTAAGTTCATTAGTGTATACAGTGTACAGTGAAATAAAGGGAACTGTCCAATGTACTTGTGCTTCGTTATTCTGCACATTCAAAAGTCCCGCTTTGATTTGAACGCCCCTTGTGTGCATCTGTATATATATATATATATATATATATATATATATATATATAGAGAGAGAGAGAGAGAGAGAGAGAGAGAGAGAGAGTGGGCCAGTGCTATAACCTTGCCAGGGTGTGTGTTAGACCTCTAAAAATAAATCTGATTAGTGTTGCAGCCCAGGGCTGCGGAGGCCAGACCGATGAGAGTATTGATGAGTGGAGTTCAGCCTGGCAGGCAGCAGGGAGAGAAAGAGCGAGAGAGAAAGAAAGGAAGAGGAGTAGAGGGAGCGAGGGGAAACAGCCACTGGCCAGCGGCCATAGTAAACCTATTGATCCAGCACATAGCCCATCTGTGTACGGCACAGTGAACGCACAGCCAATTCCCACCTCCCTCCCTCTCTCTCTTTCTCTCTCTTTATTTTTTTCTCTATCTATCTATCTGTCTCACTCCTAATCTGTCTCTCTGTCACTCACTCATTCTGTCTCTCTCACTTTTTCCGCCTGTCTGTCACTCTGTGTTTATCTCTCCGTCACTCTTTCCCTGGGTTTCATTTATTTCCTAAAATTCTAAGGATTTTTTTTGGGGGGGGGGGGGGGTGAGATCTTCAAATACCCCCATGTTTTAAATGGAATTAGATTTTTTCCGTCATGTTTATTTTTGTGATGTAAGAATTACATACATCATGGCAAAAAAAAACAAACAAACAAAAAAAAACACCTGATGGGAGGAAATACCCTGAGGTTGGAGATCACGTGACTAATATGTGATACATAAAACCACATATGGAAAATGAACATGTGAAAATATAAATGAATCGTGGAGGGAGGGTTTGATGGGGGGGGGGGGGAATGCGAAAATAAATAATTCAGGTGGAGAGAAAAAAAATGAAATAAATCAATTGTCTGGAAAAATCATTTGAAATTTGATGAATCATGCAGGCGGAAAAGGCATGTCAAGGAAATTAATCATGTGGAAAAGGAACCAGATGTGGAAATAAATGAATCGTGAGTAAACTAAAAATGACAAATGAACATTAATGAATAAGGTTAATCATTTTTGTTTTGGTTTAGTTAAAATCATATGAAAAAGCAAAAGATTCATGAATGAAATTTCTTTTACATCAGACAGTTTAAAAAATGTAATTCAAGTGTAAAAAAAAAAGTCAAATCTAATGTACTTGAGAACATGACTATAGACATAACTGATTCTTTGATGTAGAATATTTAATTGCGCATTTAAAAAGAAAAAAAAAAAGAAAAACAATCAAACCAATAAAAGCAACCATGATAAAGATAAAGAGACATTATTGTCATTGTAGTTATACGACTAAATTTGTTGCAGGCTGATCTAATAACTGCCGTCGCTGTGGCGTAGTTACCTCTCGCCTCGCACCTCCAGGGTCCGGGTTCAATTCCCGTCCCGGGTCTGTCTGTGTGCTTTGAGGTTGCATGTTCTCCCCGTGCTTGGTGGGTTTCCGCAGGGTCCTCCAGTTTCCTCCCACAGTCCAAAAATTGTCCTTAGTGTGTGTGTGTGTGTGTGTGTGTGTGTGTGTGTGTGTGTGTGTGTGTGTGTGTGTGAGTGTTGACCGGAGGTTCTACCACGGTTATGAAATCAAAATAAATTCAAATGTTATTTGTCATATACACAGTATGATGTGAAGTGAAATGCTTACAAGACCACTGATGACCTTAAAAAAAAAAAAAAAGAATGTAAAGTATGAAATAAAATTTTTTTTATAAATATAGAAAAAAATTGAAAAACCTTCAAAATAAATTACATTATGTGCAAATCATGAAATAAAATAAAATTGCAATGGAGTCCAGAAACCATGTCGATTCATGAGCAAGACAATGTGCAGAATAATGTGCAAAGTCAAGTTCAAAGTTCCTTGGTGTGCAAAATGTGCAAATGTGTGTTATATGTAATGTGTAATGGAAAACGGGAATGAATATAACAGTCACCATTGGCCTCCACGCTGCCTAGTTGGACTACAGATGTTGTTAGATGCATGGATGGATGGATGGATGGATGGATGGATGGATGGATGGATGGATGGAATGTGTGAGAGAACATGACTATGGACAAGAACTCATCTCTGGATGTAGCGTATTTAATTGCGCATTTTAACAAGTGATCCGTCAAAAAGAAAGGAAATAAAAATACTAAAAAAAAAAAACTAAACAAGCAAACCAACAAAAGCACACACACACACACTCACTCACACACACTCACACACACACACACACACACACACACACACACACACACACACACACACACACACACACACAGATGCAGCTGAACTAATAACTAAAGTTTTACAATTTTGCTAGTTTGCATCACGTTCTTTATTGTGCTAGCTAACATCTGAGAGCTTTAAGTTAACGACTGACTCCAGGTCTGTAAGAGAAATCAAGTCACAGCCAAGTGTGATCTGGAAACAGTTTTCACGTTTCTGGTTCCTTTGCACTACTTTTTCATTAATATTTATATCAGATTTAAAACTTGTTTCAGCCCATTGCACTGATTTACTGATTCTCTCTCTCTCACACACACACACACACACACACACACACACACACACACACACACACACACACACACACACACTCAAACACTCAAAGTGTATACAGTGTATGGGCAAGTCACTTAAGCTTCCTCTCTCGCTCACTTCTCACGTCTATCTGTGTGTAAAACCCAGAGATTAAAAGGCCTACAGTGAGACAACAAGCATCACACTGCTGTATGAATGTGAATAAGAGTCTCATATGTTTGGCTGTTATTGATCCACTGAGTTAGCTGCATTAAGCGGAGAACAGGGTGAGAGAAAATCCTGGAGGCTCCGTCTCTCTCTCTCTCCCTCTCTCTCTCTCGCTCTGTGTGTGTGTGTGTGTGTGTGTGTGTGTGTGTGTGTGTGTGTGTGTGTGTGTCTTTATCTCTATCCATCTATTCATTCCTTCATTCATTTTCAGTAACCGCTTTATCCCGCTCAGGGTCACGTCGATCCCGAGTCTATCCTGAGAATACTGGATGTGAGAGAGATGAGAACCGGCACTGTATCTCCTGCAGATTCCAAAACTCAACCAGATTGTTCAATACAAATCTGTTGGAGTGTGTTACAGCTGAAATGAAATATAAGTCGTGGTGTAAACTGTCATATGTTCAATTCTCGATTGTAAATTAGGGGGGGTGGGGGTTCAAGTCAAACCGGGACTTGTGATGAAATTTGTGATGAATGAAGGCATAAAGCAGCTGAACAGTGAGACGCCTGCTCCTCGAACATCGGCGCCGCCAACTTGTGGAAGAGACGCACCTGTCTGTGTGAACTGGACAATGAGAAAACTCTCTACCTTGATGGTGTCCAAGCGCTAGTGATAAGTGCATTAGTGTAGCAGGAGATTATATAGAGAAATAAAGGGAGTTGTTTACTCTCATAACTTCTTCTTCTTCTGTTATGCTGCACAATCAAAGGTCCCGGTTTGACTTGAACGCCCCTTGTATTGTGAGATAATAAGTCAGTTTGCTCTAATATGTCAAAATGAACACGCACTCAAACTGTCACTGTCTCTCTCACCCACTCCGTCTCTGATCCTCTCAGTGTTTCTCTCTTTCTCCGGTTATAACGTTTATAACGTTTGTCTCTGAAGTGCCGCTCGGTCGCTCGCTGTCAGCTCGTTGCACACGCTGGCCTTTGATTGGACAGTTTATTTAGGACGCCTTCCCTATCAGCTCTGTGACTCGCTAAATCACTGATGGCACTGATGTCATGTCATGTCCCCTAGGTGGGCGGGGCTAACACCCTATCCCCTGTCAATCATACTGACAGCAGCCAATCGTAAGAGTCCATGAGCTTGCGTCAATTAGCGACTCCTTCCAAAGAAATGCCAAATAAACTTACAGCAAACTCTTTTAAAAGAAATATTGATATTGATAATATTACTATTTTAACATGAAGTATTGTGTAAAAGTTTTGAGCCCCCTTAATTATCATCATCATCATCTATACGCTTAATCCTGTATTCAGGGTCACGGGGGGCCTGGAGCCTGTCCCAGGAGACTTGGGGCACATGGCAGGGTACACGCTGGACAGGGTGCCAATCCATCGCAGGGCACAGACACACACACACACACACACACACTCACTCATTCACACACTACGGGCAATTTGGGAAAGCCAATTAGCCTAACCTACATGTCTTTGGACTGTGGGAGGAAACCGGAGTACCCGGAGGAAACCCACCAAGCACGGGGAGAACATGCAAACTCCATGCACACAGAGATGGGAATCGAGCCTGGCCGGGGATCGAACCCGGACCCTGGAGGTGCGAGACGACAGTGCTACACTACACCACCGTGCCGCCCCCCCTCAATTATGTAGATTAAATTGAATAAATGGGAACAAACCTTTTACTATGACAGGCTGCAACGTGCCTAAGATCAAAAATCTGTTGTTTACAGTACGTACCAACCTCAGCAGCGACCTCATTCCCCCTCTCGTCTGTTCCGACCACTCAGGATTCAGCATCAGCAGTGAACTAATCACCAGCCTGATCATCTGTCATCATCTGCACCCGTTTCTCACTGGTTCCTGCCTTAAGGTGGATGTTTCTTTTTTTCTTATGTCACTGTGTGGCTTAACAAACAAAGAACATTCCTCTGAAACTGCTCAGGTACCACCTCTGGGACTAAAAAATCAAATGAGAGTCCTTCAGGAAGCCTGGAGAACTCTTCTGTTTCTGAACTCTTTCTCTCCTTCTGGTCTCCTAGGTGGTGGAATGAACGTCCTTGTCCTTGGCAGTCTTTAAATGACGACCTAAGACGTATCTGTTTCTTCGGTACTTGGGCTATTTATTCTCAAAAATAAATAAATAAATAAATAAATGAATGAATGAATAAAATCCCCACCCCAAATGCACTTAGTTAGTAACCTAGTAACTACAAAGCACTTTTGTAAGTCGCTCTGGATAAGAGCGTCTGCCAAATGCCTGAATGTAAACGGAGAACCTCAAGACTATGTTACAAATACAAGAAAGTCTGTCTCTTTAGAAAAAAAATCTGAAGAAATGAGGGGGGTGTCAAGACTTTTACACACTACTGTATTTTGAATCAGGATTAGTCGAAAAGAAGACTTTTTTTAATCATGTTTTTTCTTATACGTACTGTAGCACTGTCAGTTATGCTAGCTTCCTACAGGTTGGTTTCCAGCAGTATATTATAGCTGTAGGTCAGATGTTTCCACTGTTCCACTATTACATCATCATAGTATCATCCATACAGTATCTACATAACTTGGTATAAAGTTACGGGAATGTTAAATTTTTCAGCAGATTCATCATTTGGCCTGTGATCGTCACGAACACAGTATTAGCTGGAGAGAGTCTGGATGGCGCTGACCTCTGACCAGGATGAAGTGGTTACTGAAGATGAATGAATGAATCAATTAGGTCGATCATCCATGACTTATTCCTCCATTCTTGCCACCTCTGACCCCCTCTTTCCCTTTTCTATTTCCTCTTGACTTGGGCACTAATATAGAGACATGGTGAGTTTATAGCAGTTCCTGGTACCACCATGCATCGATCAATGGAGGCTTTAAGGGCCCATCGAAATATTTTGAAGGCAAACCCAAGCTCGATAAATACAAATACTGTACATGTGAATCTTCTGTTACTTTTTAAAAGAAACGCATCACACACACTCGCTGATCCACGTCTAGGTGCAATTCAAAGCATTGACATGTTCCTCGGAAGGAAACCTTACTGAGAACATGTGCAGCTTCACACAGGCGGTAACTCAATCTCAGGATCGAACCCTGGAGTTACAGCTACAGCTACCTGCTGCACCAGCGTCCTGCCCCTTCTGTTTTTCCCCGAGTCTCCTATTTCTAGTGTTTCTAGTATTGACCCGTGCTAAGGACCACAAATATGGATCTCTTTTATTGACCCTGTCCACTTATGGTCTGACCCCCATTTTGGATTATGACACTTGATTCTCAGAAGGAGAATCCACAAGCGACATTTATGGTTCTTGGGATGCTGTTTAAATATAGATGTGTAGCACAAAGCGCCTATGGCAGAATCCGAGGGGCGCTACCTAAATGGTTTTCTCTTTGCCTCTGCTTTTGCAGGTTTGGCCTTGGAATGCTAGAGCTGAAACTGTGACCATCTCATGAAATGCCCCAGAGCATTGTTTTAATTCCTCATATTCCTGGTGGAGCGGCGATATTCAGTACAATTCTTCACCCAGACATCACTTTTTGCTTGCAATTGAATGCATCTTATTAGTCACCAGTCCTAGCTTAGAAAAATATGATTCTGCACCCGTGAACGCTTTGCAATATTTTAGTCCGAATCGGGCGGCTGCTGTCAGCTGGTGAAAACTTGGCAACAGTTATGGGTTATATACGGCTTCGAGAAGCGCGCGGTTCAACGCCACGGCCCGTGTGACGAGACGTGCCGAGGGGACCGGAGGTTAATAGAACATGGCTCATTTTTAATTGGAAAAGCGAAAGAGGTGGCCCTGTTATTGCCCGTAATAAGAGGTGATGGCGGAGAACAGTTCACCTGCTGAGAAGGTTAATGAAGATCCTCGTGTGGAGGCCTTTTCTGGGCATGAGGGTTAACTGTTTCCCCCTCGTTTCCTACGTCCTGCCTTCTTGAGGGGGAAAGCTACCCAGGGAGACGGAACATTCATCTCTCCAAGGGGTGATAGAAAGAGGACAGGACGAAACAGGAGAGGACGGAGGACACCGGTGCAGGAGTCTCAAAGTTTGGGCTGGACTCTAGTAGACCTGCCGTGCATTATACAGTATAACATTAGTAGGTGTTAAAGTCATACTGTATACAGTATCTATACTAAATTTAAGCGGGTGCTCTTGAATAGGGGGTAGAGAACCCGAAAAAACATTTCTGACAATGCAACTAGTGCACCACATAGCGTGCACAACTTATTTCATACACTAAGAAACTACAGACGGGGTCTACAGTAGGTCACTATTTAATCCCCTATGTAGTGCACTAATGGTACATAGAAAGTATTGAGCTGGACTCCATGTAGTGCACGACTTGGTGTGTTATTTCACTGCAGGGTGTAGAATGAAGATAGAAAAGATTTAGGGCTTTTTTTTTAAACAGTTCTCAAGAAGAAAGAAGCTGTTGCTCTTTACTGGTCATTTGGTACGGTGTGGTTATTATGCAGTGTCATACTGTATATAGTGCTTACACTATATACACAGCAAACTCTTTTACACACTTTTACACAGAGCGTCTATCACAAATGGTTCCAAGTACAAACTTTTGGAGTTGGCTTGACTATTCGATTTTGTCCTTATTTGTGGGTGGGGCAGAAAAGACACATACATCAACCATTTCGACATAATCTTCTTGCTTTTTAATGTACTTTGTTCGTTGTTTGTCTACAAGCTTTCAGGGGACCAAACAGGTGGAAGTCGAGATCAGGACTACAGGGAGGAGGCTTTAACACCTCAAAACGAATGTCACCAGTGTGGGCAGGAGTGTGAGGACGTTTG
This sequence comes from Clarias macrocephalus, assembly GCA_011419295.1. Taxonomy (NCBI): domain Eukaryota; kingdom Metazoa; phylum Chordata; class Actinopteri; order Siluriformes; family Clariidae; genus Clarias; species Clarias macrocephalus. The sequence continues at coordinate 93,154 of JAAGKR010001549.1, read as the reverse complement.
TCATCAGCCGTGGATGTGGACGGGAGACCTGTTCCTTCTAAGTGTTGATGTCTAACACTTGTGTAACCGTCCTTGAACTTCTCTATCCGTTCATGCACGACAAAACACTTTCTCCATACTCCAAGTCTTTGAAAAAAATAAAAAATAACAGCACCAGTAACACCCTCAGGCCACAAAAAAACGCATCACTGCACGCTGCCCTTTTTTCGGGCATCTATTTTTTGCTCCCAAATGAACTGATGTAACACGTTGACACCTGCACAGCAGTGACTGGGGAGACGGTAGTCTTGAACGGAAAGCCAATAAGACAGAAGTTTAACAAAACCGGTGTGTGGATAATTTTTGGTTCACTTTCGTACATCGAAGCATTTCTTCAGACGCAAAGACCGTTTCTATGAGTCACCTTTGTGTATTTTGGTTTGCAAAATGCTCGGCAATGAGTTTAAGTTCTTTTGTTTTATTAATTATTATGATTTCTTTTTATGTATTCAACACTTGAGTGCACTTTTACGTTAAGCTTACTTAATCCTTTATTATTCATATATATATATATACATTGCTGCACACTGAAATTCTTTTCCTTGCATATCCACTGCACCCCTGGAGCAGACAGAGTTAAGGGCCTTGATCAAATGCCCAACAGACCAACAGAAGCAACTTGGTGGAGCTGGAGCTCAAACTTCCAACCTTCTGATCAACAATTCAGAATTTTAACACACTGACCTACAACTTTGGGCACCACATTGCTTGCCACCTTGTACAGTGAACAAGGAACCGTTCTGGTACACAGTATGAACATTTTGGTCATCACACCAGGGAATATCAATCATTTTCATTTATATATATATATATATATATAATTCCTCATCCATTTTAAAACTCATTTTCTTGTGATCCGGTAAATGTATCTAAATTTTATAGAAATAAAACCGAATTGAATAGAATTTTATGCCCCTGGGTCCAGCCCGTATGGGTGGGAGAGAGTGAGATGTATTTAAGTTCAATCGCTTGTACCACACATGCGAGCTAATAACCTGGCCTCAGTCCTGTCTGAAAAGCCTAAACACCAATCACTTTACTCAGGAAGCAGTGCTGAGTGCGGATAACGTCAACAACTGTTCCAGACCTCGCCGCGGTTCTACAGCTCACCACTTTCATGAGGACGAGGGTCTGATTGTGTGAGCTAACAATCAACAATTAGCTCTAATTCCAATTCACTCACTATAGTGCACTACATGAGGTGTCCGTTGGTTTATGCGTGTGACGAAGTTGTTCCATGAACGAAGCTGTGCTGGATTTAGGACACACAGGACGCAGTTGGGTTCCTCTGATTGAGAGCAATTAACCCCATCAGTTACACTGCTGAACAAAAGCACTTACGCTATCACTTGATTTGTCAATTTGTGAAGTGCCAATCTCCGAACTTGTTAGTGGTTTTGTTCGTAAAGTGCTAAAAGGCCTCTCGTCCTTTGGCCCCACGATATTGACTGGAAGAACATTTGGATAAATAGCGTTCAGGGAATTTACTGTTCAGGACTACATTAATCGCTCACGAGGTGGAAAAAATTAGGCGCATCTGGGGGAAAAAAAAAAACAACAACGGCAAAATATACGACGGCCTTGGAACGCGTGAAAGGGTGAAGAAGAAAACTGTGATCATTAATTCATTTGGGTGATATCACCTCCCGAGGATTCTGGATGGCTTTGAGGGACAGGTCCGGAGCTGCCTTTTGTTTTACTCGTTTATAAAGTTGGTTTTGATGGTGAGGGGGGAAAAAAATGTGATTCATTCATCTAGCCGTTCCATCTACTGGCATTATTTATTAATGCTAAAAGGCTTCGTGCTTAAGGCATTAGTAATTATGCTTTCTCACTCCAGCTCTAGCCGCAGCACAGTCAGACCTCGCTTAAGCTTTAATTTCCGCTAGTCTACATAAATCCACCAACGCCGCTTCCTCTAGGTTTATTAGCACCCTACATACATTTTATCTCCTCCTGTGTGGATCATTTATTAATGCGATAAGCACCTCAGGTGACGAGCGCGACCGTCTTCCGAAACACTTCTGGGGAAACGCAGAGGTGAGGAAGATGACGCCTGGCGATGAAGACGAGGGTGTGAAAGCAACCGAGGTGGGACGCTTGGGGAAAGGGATGCACTTCAGTTGCGCTGGTCCCTTGTAATGTGTAACGCTAATGACACACGAATATAACGGCCACTTAAAGCTTTGACAACAGTGCCCCCTTTATATTAATAATATCCTGAATCATTTATGGACTTTGTTATTAAATTATTCATCGTATTATTAATATCGCCACACTGATGGAGAAATCCAACACTCATCATGGGACTGAAAACAAGAACAAAAAGTCGTCCAGTCCCCAGAGGCCAGGGGAAAGTCTGATGGAGATGGAGAGATCCACAGCTCAGGTGGGAGAAGCTGTTCATACTGTGACACAGAACAATGATAGACGGGTTTTAGGAAAGACTGGCAGGAAGTAAGCCATTATACAGTACGTAGATTTGGAAAACCCAACAAAGATGTGGGATCAGGCCCTGGGATGTGACGAGACTCCCACGGTGCATCGTAAAGCTCTTCATCACCAGCGATGAGGAGAAACTGAGAAAACAATCGAGGTTGGGAGCAGGATGGATTGAAAACAGAAGAAGAAGAAGAAGAAACCCCTTGCCATACGCAAGAGCCTTAAAACTGGGGCAGTTTCTGAGAGGTTCTTGAGGTTCAGTTCCTCGGAGAACAACGAGCCCTGGCAAGGCTACAGTGAAATGGGTCAAGACCGTATTCTGATTGTGAAATCTGATCTGTGGAAGGATTTAAACATTCCTGTTCACACACACAGTCTCTTTCCAACACAGCTTCAGGCTGAACAATGAGCAAAACTCTCAAAAGTCCAGCCAAAGGTTATAAAGGGTCATTGCTGGTCATTCTGGTGACCTTCTTTCTCCACCCCGTGTGTCTTTGTGTCTCCACATCAGTAATTATCGCTGAGGAAGAATCCAGCAGCCGTGTGGGTTCACCAGGCAGTGATCGAAAGGAGCTCAGGTGACTCTAAGCGTTTAATTATCAACCCAAAGATTAAGATAAGGTGACTGTGAGAGTCAAAGTCTATTGGCAGACTTTTAAAAAACAACTGACGCGCTCATCAAGACTCTCCGAGGAAGGGTTATCAGAACAAAACAACAACCAAAACGCTGCCGAAGATCTTTTAAACTTTCCAAGATCAGAGTAAGATTAAACTTTCTTTTGATTTCTTTGCACAAGCTTTGAAATGCACATCTGAGAAGACAAGTTGATCGGTAACCAAAGCTGACATCAAAAACCGCCATTTCGAGCTGCGTATTACTTATTTATGGATTTCAATTTTGAAATTTCTACACTAAAAAGAAAAGAGAGGCAAAGGTGTGAGGGTGTGCGTTTCGTTCTTTGCATTAGAAATGTTCATTGATTTTGGAGGTTATGGAAAAATTAGGGGAAGAAAGCAGACCCAGAGCGTGGAGAAGAGAGCGAGGAGGAGGAATGCAGAGAGAAACACCTCTCAGGGGTAGCAGAGCTGATCGTATATGAATGAGGACTCGTCCTGTTCCCACGGAGACAGGTTAATAGGTACGGCTCGTCTCATCGCTCAGAAAGGCCCGGAACGCAGCCTCACATATAATTCAGCTGCTAATTACCCCGGACCGAGATTACAGTTTCTCCCTCTGACAGATACTGTCAAATATTCTGCAAAGGCAAATCAATATTTTATCATCTTTTCACATTACTCTGAGTCGGGTCAACAGCATCGAGGCGAGGATGGGGGAGAAGGGCTTGTGTGTGTGTGTGTGTGTGTGTGTGTGTGTGTGTGTGTGTGTGTGTGTGTGTGTGAGGGATTTAGCATTACCTTGTGCCCTATACAGTATTCTCAATGAAATGCCATCAGAGACAAGGTGGCTCATTTCATAATTGCAGTGCCATTTGATACCAGTTAAAACTTAATTTTTTTGAGCAATTTTTACAAACTGAATATATAAAACAACATAATGCAAAAAACTCTCTCTCTCTCTGTCTATTAGCTGACAGCCTCCATTTTGCTCTTAGTCAGGTAACAGTATTAAAGGGTTTATACATTTATTTATTTAATCATACAGTGTATAATTAGCATTTAAACAATATCTGGCTAATTAGCACCATACTAATTGCACTTATATGATCTACCTTGTAATGGGTGACGTACTGCGTAATGACCACCTCATACAGGTGATCTCACGTAGATCTCGACACGGATGTGTGGATACAGGCGCTTATTATGATGGACACATCCACACTATAGAGCAACACAAAAGCACAATTCTTAGAAAGACGGAATGATAACGTGGAAATATGAATATATATAATTTATAATAAATATATGATAGAGGGTCTGCTAAAAAAAAAAAAAAAAAAAAAAAAGAATACTTTTCCAAGAATGATGAAAAAGTCGGAACCTGTTAAATCTGAAACATAAAAGTTAAGTACAGAGGCATTTAATTTGATTTTAAAAAGCTAGCCTGAATTTTCTGTTTTTTTTTCTTCTTTTTTTTCTGAGAAGGACAATAAATGTGCTTTAATTTTAATAAAAGTCTAATAATTTAATTTTAATAAAAGTTTAATAAAAGTACATTTTCAATGCATGCATAAACGTGGTCAAAGTTAAATAATATAGTCAGACAGAAGAGAAACTAGGACCAGCAAAGTATTAATTAAGTAGAACAAGTGATCATCTAATAACCTCATTAATGATTTAAAAACACGTTCACGTTTTTTTTTTAATCTGACATAACAGACCACATAAATGGAAATGATTTAAAACAGCAACTATTAAGCTCTTTTAGTTATCTGAAAAGCCAATAGGTTTTACACAAGTAGAATTACAATAAAAAATAAATTATGCAATAAATTTATTTTACATGTCCTTGTTGGTCAGTATGAAAACAGTATTAATTTTTATTAATTTTTTTTAAGTGTTAGTTTTCATCTTCTCATGACCTTCAGATGATGCAACTTCCTGCTGAACGCAAGACATGTGGAATGTTCCAGAATAATTTATAGAGGTGGATGTCTTCATTTACCAGGGATAAGATTTTGAATTAAAATAAATATATACTTTAAAGTCACACAGAATAATGATTCAAGCAGAAGGTGTTAAATGGAGTTTAAGGTTAACAAAAAAATAACAACTAAACAATTTTATCGATTTGCTAATTTAAGTTTTTGCCAAAGACTTATTGATCTTAAATACGTATATTGTCTGTGTTTATAAGGTTTTAACCTTAACCTTTACTTTATATATTTAGATTTATAAAGGTATTAACAGCACCACCATTGTGGACTTATACAATGAATTAGTGTGATTTGATTTGCATTTCCCCCTCATCAGCTTCATCGCGGATTACAGTCAGCGTCCATCGCTAACAAGATCAATGCTTAGAGTCAATCAGCAAGGTGAAGTAATCAGTCACACCTGATTAAAAAAAAAAAAGTAGGGCAGTTATTTTTCACTCAGGGGATTGCGTAAGGACTGCTACTGTAGCGTTCTTGCTGAGCTCTTTATGGCAGCGTTATCTAAATGTTATCTAAACGTTATCTAACCCGCTATCACCTTTAAGTCTTTCTTATCATCTGAAATAAATTTACAGCACTGACTTCTGTTTATTCTTGTTATTTACTCACCCACAGCTGTCTTTGGTGCAGAAATGATAAAGATAGAGAAAAAAAGAAAAGGTTAATTTCCTGGAAAAAAAAAACTAACTGTTAAGTGTTGCTTTAAAACTAGCTTGATATTAACTGCTAGCATCAACTTTATAATTTAAGGCTTATGTAACATATTTTACCTCAGGTTTAACCCAAACTACAAGCATTATAATTATCTAGAGCTAGCTAACTAAAATACAATCTCAAGCAGTTGTGCTAAATGTTATGCTAGCTAACCTGATGCTTTAGCAGCAGTATGTAGATAACTAGCTACTTACCAGCTAGATATTTGATATGTTATATAAAATTGAAATAAAAAAATCTTTAAATTTTCATTTAAGTAAAGACATAAAATATGACCAGTGTATAAACTTAAGTTTAAGTTTAAATAAATGTTAATTAGCTTGGAATCTACATGTATAATGCTAGTTAGGCTTTAGTAAGTTCGTAGACCAAAAAAAAATTTTTTTTTACTTAGCTTTGGTTTTTTTTTTTTTTTTTTTGAGAATATCTCTCTCTCTCTCTCTCTCTCTCTCTCTCTCTCTCTCTCTCTCTCACACACACACTTCAATATTACAATATCAATTATTTTTTAAAGTGAATTTTCTTTTAATTGTAGTCATATGTATTTTTTTAATCACTTTTCCAGAATCATCTTGCAGTTACTACCTTGGCAGTGTTTTGCAAATGAGATTTTATTGACCTGGTGAGAAAGAGAGAAGAATGAAACCGTCACGTTTTCATCTGCATCAAGTCTTTAATTCTATTCATAGTCAGACATAAGTGTGTGTGTGTGTGTGTGTGTGTGTGTGTGTGTGTGTGTGTGTGTGTGTGTGTGTGTGTGTGTGTGTGTGTGTGTGTGTGTGCAGGGTGGTGAAAGCACAGGGTCTTGGGGAACACTACAGGAATGTGATAAGCCCAGGGCTAGACAACCGAAGGACACACAACCTCTGTGAATGGATAAACTATTAGCCGCGGTTAACACACACAAACACACACATGCTCACCATTGAGCCAAGAGGAAAAGCAGAATGGGAGCTTTGTGTGCTTAAAAGCGTCAAACACTGATGAGAATCAGAGCAAACTCCCATCTCTAGGCAAATATTTGTCCAGTGAGGACACTTACAGATGAAGGACACGCCTTACGATAGTAGTGTTTGACATTGATTTAGTTAGGATGTCTTTCCTTTATTTGCTGATATAATTATTTCTAAAATGGTACTCACAACAGCATATATAATTTAATTACTTCATATTGGATACTGTGTATTTACCTGAACAAATGTATTATATGTCTAAAGGACATATTAAAATAGGAGCAGTAACACTTTCACCCATGAAATACAGGAGTGTACAAAAGTCTTGAGCCCACCTCATTTCAGCATAATAAATTAAATTAAATGACATAGGTGGGAACTGCAAAGTGTCTGAAGATTCAATTTAAAAATGGGTTGTTTAAATAACAACGTCAGCAGCAACCTCCTTTCCCCTCTCGTCTGTTCCGACCACTCAGCATCAGCATTCAGCATCATGATCATCTGTCATCGTCTGCACCTGTTTCTCACTGGTTCATGCCTTAAGTTAGAATTTTTTTTTTTTTGAATGCTTGAATAATTCATATGTCACCGTGTGGCTGTGTGACTTATTTATAAATCACTGTGTGGCTTAACCAAAAAACAAAAAACTAAAATCTTCTGAAACTGCTCAGGTACAAGGACTCGACTGAAAATGACAGACTTAAAGTCCTTCAGGAAGCCTAGAGAACTATTCCTCACAACTACATTAAACATACACCAAAGCAGAATATGAAGAAATGGGGTGTCAAAACATTTCGCACAGTACTGTAACTTAAGAAAAATATGCTGATTCATTGCATAAAGCACAAAATTGAACACAACATTAAAAAAGAGGAGGGAAAAAACTAATATGTTTTTGTTTGCAAACTTTGTATGTGTTTTCCCTGGGAGTATTTTTTAAAATTGTTTATAAAATTAATGTTTTCATTCTTTATTTACATAAAAACCAACAAAAACTAACAAAAGTTTTGTCCCACACAAAAAAAGCTGTGTGGGACATAAAATATAGAAATATTAAATAGATTTGTTTCTATATATATATTGAGAAAGAGAGAGAGAGAGAGAGAGAGAGAGAGAGAGAGAGAGAATATTAACATATAAAAAAAATCAATAAATACATTTATAAATGTAAATAAACCAAATTCATTACAATAAATCAATGTATCTATTCCTTACTTTCTGATTATTAGTGCATTTTTTTCTCCTTTTTTTCCAATCATTTTAAATGAAGCACTAATGTTAGCTTAAGGCTTTTCCCTGGTCTCTTCTGAAGTGTGCACCAAAAGTGATGGAAATATTTTTCTTATTAACACTTTGAATGGAGTCTCGTTAATTAAGGTCCGAGATTCAAATGGAAGAACCCGAGCACGCCATGGCAACCTGGGCGTTCCTTTCTTTGCTTGTTGTCATGACAGCAGGGTGAAAGTTCACTCCTATTTTGTCATGGGTGTCAGCATGGGTGACATGCTGGGTAATGACCACCTCATACAATTCCCCCAGTTTTTTTTTGTTTTGTTTTTTTTGCTTTGCTGCTTCATCAGGACACACTGTAAGGAGTCACGTAGATCTTGACATGGAGAGCTGATTAGTGTGTGGATGTAGTGGTTTGTCATGATGGACACATTCAATGTACAGCAAGTCAGAAGCACAATTCTTAGACAGACGGAAAGACCATGTAGCAATATTGTATAAACAGGAAAAAAATACATGGTAGGGTCTGGTAGAGAAAAAAAAAAGGAAAACATAATTTGAATGTTGAAAAAGTTTGGACCCATTAAATTGAAACATAAAAGTTAAGTACAGAGGCATCTAATTTGCTTTTAAAACGTTAGCCTGAATTTTCTGGTCATTTCTGAGAAGCACAATAATTGGAGTAATTTTTCAGTGCACACATAAAATGTGGTCAAAGTTAAATAATATAGTCAGACACAAGAGAAACTAGGACTAGCAAAGTATTAATTCAGCATAGCAAGTGATTATCCAATATCCTCATTAATGATTGAACCCCCAATTTGAAGCATACATGTTTTTTTTTTTAATCTGACATAACAGACCATGTAAATGGAAATGATTGAAAACGGCAACCATAAAGCTGTTCTGGTTATCTGAAAAGCCATTAGGTGTTACACAAGTAGAATAACAATAAAAACACATTTGCATGGTAAATGTGCTCAGACCCCAAAAGTCGCTCTTCAGAGCAATAGGTCTGATTGTAAAAGATGTTTTGTGCTGGTTTGTGATCTATCAGGACAGTTAAAGGGGAACAGAATCAACTGGAGGTATAAGCTGAATATATTAAGAGCTCAGGTTGAATATTGTAAACCTGAACAGAGTCGTCTAACTGTGGAACCGCATGTGGGTTGGTGATAAAGCAGTAAAATTATGTATTCAAGACTGGCTTTTGCTCGTTCTCAGGTTTAATTGCATGGAACCATTTGGGAGGCCGAGCCAACAGTCAAAGCTGCAGCTACAGCACTTCAGGGATCTTCTCTCTGCACTCCAACCGCAGCCAACAGCCCATAAAGATACTGATTACATTTTTTCCTGAGATGAGGTAAAATATGCAGTCGATGTTGGATAATTTCTTTTGCTTTTGATGAGGTACACTTGCTGGGAGATTGGAACTTATTCATTTGGATTTGGGATTCAAGTTCCTAAGTGGAACTGAAAAGAGAGAGCTAGGAGTAAACAGTGTAAGTAGTAGTTGGATGGATGGATGGATGGATGGATGGATGGATGAATGGATGGATGACTCTAAAAATTGTTTTGTTTGTTTCTCAAGATCACAGTTGATGAATGTATGGATGGTTGGATGGATGGAGGAAACTGAAAATTGACCGTTCCTTAAGACAATAGTAGTATTTGAATGGATGGATAACTGGATGGAGGGATGATTGGCTGGATAAATTAATGGATGGAGAGATGGATGGATGGATGGATGGATGGATGGATGGATGGAAACTAAAAATTGGTTATGCTCGCTTCTTAAAATAACAATGGCGTATACTGTAGAATGATGAATGGCTGGTTGGATGGATGGTTGCATGGATAGATAAATGGGTAGTTGAATGTATGAATGAATGGATGGATGCATGCATGGATGCAAGGATGCATGTAGTGTGCCTTTATATCCCTTGTATGTTTTTATGTGTAATTTTGAGGAATGGGCATCCATGTCAGAACCTGTTTCAAGTAGAACAAATTTGAGAAGCTTTCTTCTCTTTAATATCCAAAGAACCCATGAAGAACCTATATCTGAATCTGGATCTCTCTGTTAATAAATGGCACATTTAATAACATGGTTTTATGGCTTTATTGCCAATCCCACAACAGAGGATTTCCCCTTCATGTTGGATTTAATGCAGAATCCTTCTCGGATTTCTCTTTCAGACAGGTTTTCAAGTTGAATGATTTTAGAAGCGGAGAGTACTATCAAAAGAACCTCTAAGGAACCCCTTCCTCTAGTTGTGTATGTTTTATGAATTACGTGATGTAAATGATGAGAATGTTAGGGGGTTGCCAGAGAATGGTGGTGTATTTCTTGAGGATCTATGTGTGCTTAATGCTGTTTTTATTCACTAGACTTAAATGTTCTTCAGTTAGTCCCTTTGGGAAAAGTCTTAGAGGTTTTATGTACAGTAGAATATAAGAAGATTCCTTTAAAACAGCACTCAGGAGAAACCTTTGGAAAGCTACATATTTCTAAATTTCTAAACAACCCCTGAGGGGTGAGGGGTGGGGGCGGGTGGGGGGAGGAATTGGAAAAAATGGGGAAAATTTGTTTTTCTAGAGGAGCATTATTTCTGTTGTAGAGTTCTATAATAAAAAAAAAGTTCTCCACAGAAACTACATGTTTATCCTTCAAAAATGTCTCAAAAGACAACTCTTTCAGAATCAAAAATTATGAACTATCCAAAGACATTTTAGTGTTTTAGTAAATGAGTAGTGAACAGTTGTGGTCTATATAAAGAAGGTTTGATAAAGAATGGTTTGAGAATATAGCTCCATACAGTTTCCTCCAGCATGACAGGAGGTTATTCAGTTTGTCCATGGTTTCTGTGAATTTAAATGTCTTTTTGTAATTGCAAAAAGCACCAGGTGGCCAAAAGTTTATGGACATCTCTCATCACAGCCATGTGGACTTTTTTGAAGCGCCAAGTGCGTATTTGGAGCCCCGTTCTTCTGGGAAGGCTGGATGTTGGAGCATGGCTTCGGAGAGTTGTGTTCATTCACCTACAAGAGCATGGAGGAATTCATGCACTGATGTTGGGAGGATGAAGATGCTCCATGTCCAGTTCATCCCAAAGGTGTGTGCAGGACAGGTGAATTCCTCCACTCCAACTTTAACACACCATTTCTTAATGGAGCTGGATCTGTACACAGGAACAGGTTTTGACCTGTGAAGAGAAAATATGATGCTACAGCAGACAAAGTTCTGTACATTTTTGTGCTTCCAGATTTGTAGCAGCTGTTTGAAGAAGACCAGCATATGAATGTGATGATCTGGTGTTCAAATACTTTTGGCCTTTTAGTGTAAGTGTTACATGGTAAATGCCTTACAGAGAAATTATTATTTATTTTTCCTTGTCTCTCAGCTTGTCCCATTGTATTTTAGGGTTTTATGTGCAAGCTACTACCAAATGTTCATCTTTAAGAACATCTCCAGAAATTCCTAACACTAACTATCAAAAGACCTCCTGAAGAACCTTTTTTTCTTATTTAAATTTAAGTGTTTAAGAGTTGGTGTTATAAATTTTATCCTCAATATTTTTTTTTCTTCAGAATATTGAGGTTTACAGAATCCAACATGATAACTACCCACTTTTATTCCCAGGCAACACAGCATTCAGACTCACCACACCATTGTCTAACCATCAATCCATTTCTCCAAAGCTCTGACATTGACAAGAGCACAATGCAAAGCTGTCTGCATGCTGAGATTTATGGCGCTGTAGCTTCATCTCTCCCACTCTCTGCAGAACTCTCCTAATGAATGGGTGTGTGTGCATGTGTGTGTGTGCATGTGTGTGTGTGTGTGTGTGTGTGTGTGTGTGTGTGTGTGTGTATGTGTGTGTGTGTGTGATTGATACTGGTCAGCTCTACCGTGCGGAAATTGATCCAATGCAGCTCCAATCAGGCCAAGGCTCCCTGGTCAACCCATTGCCTAGCAACCACAGCTCTCCTCGTCCAGCATGAGCAACCTGTACCACCCCCCCCCCCCCAAACACACGCACACACCCTTCACCAACACACACAGCACAGATATGCAGCTCTCTAAGCCACTGACCTCTAGGCCATACATCAAAAACCCCAGGCCCATGTCCTCTCTTAGCGCTGCTATCCATCTTACCCACATCCCGTCAAAATGGCCACCGTTTAGCCTGAACATGACTCAGACTCAAGGCCTCATCCTGTGCCGCAATGCCCCATAGCTCATACCATATTTACCCTCTCTCTCTCTCTCTCTCTCTCTCTCTCCTCTCCTTGTGTTAAGAAAAGATTGATTCTCATGCTTTTTTTTTTTTTCTTCGGCTACCGACTGTCACCAATGTGTTTCCCCAACTATAATGAACTTCCAAAGGTCAATGGGGTTGAAAACGCATGAAATAAAAAGACTGATTTATACATGCAGGCATATCTGTAGATCTTTTAACCTTCCACTTCCACATCTGAAGCGTAGCTTAGGCCCTTCCTACAAGATATTTATGATTATCAGACCCAAGAGGACGCGTAGGAAGAAGTTCCTTCTCACCACCAGTCCTTGTTTTGTTGTTGTTATTGTTGTTTATTTTTGCATTTCATCTTCTCTACAGCTCAATACAAAGCTCTCTGCATTATTATTGAGACATTTGACATGCTCAACATTTTATGACATGCTCTCACTCAACTCTCCCCACCCATGTGACCTGAAAATCGCTCCTACTGTACGTTTAATTTTACTTGTTTTGTTTGTTTGTTTGTTTGTTTGTTTGTTTGTTTTTTTAAACCCTGCATGGTGCGCGTAATTTCATGCTCCTTTGAATCTAAACTACATTTGCCCATGCACATGCCTGATGACAACTGATGATTTATTAGTTTTCATAAAAGGTCATACACAACATTCAGTATACTGATGTAAAAGAGCAGCTTAGTTTAGGCTTTGACTACAGCACACACACTGTGGTGTCCAGTTCATGTGTGAAAATGATTCCTCGTGCTCCCAGATCCACTCTTTCACACTGTCCTGTGGAATATGGCCGTAACATCAGGGAAGAAACCCTCCACAGATGTGATGTGCTGGTGATTCTGTACATTCAGGTGGTCATGTGACTTCATTTTATCGCCACATGACGTTGCTGAGTCTCGACCTGAGCGACTGAAGCGACCCCAGATCATAACCCCGCCTCCAGAGGCTTGTACAGTGGACGCTATGCATGATGGGAGCATCTTCCCTTCTTCCTCTGACACGCCCATCGCTCTGGAATAGGCGCAATCTGGACTCGTCAGGTCACATGACCTTTTCTCCATCGCTCCACAGTCCAGTCTTTATGCTCTCTAGCAAACTGAAGCCTTTTTTTCTTATGGACACACACAGCTGTTTAGTCCTAATCCTGGGAGTTCTTGTCACATTGTGTGTGTGTGTGTTTATGGAAATGCTCTTACTTTTACTGTTAAGCATAGCAGGGTGTTCTACTGGTGATTTCTTTTTTTACAATGCAACTTCCTCAAAAGTTTACATGATCTCTGATCAAGATCTTTCATCTGGTTTTGTTGACCAAATGAATTCCACTCATTTAAAATTATTATTATTATTATTATTTATATATATATATATATTTTTTTTTTTTTTTTGACGCAGGCCATTAATTTTACCCGCCTGAAACAACGTTATTATTATTATTATTTTATTTTTTTTGCCAGGCAACGTATCAGTCATTGTACAAGTTTTATAGTGGACACTGCCACCGCTGTTTAATTTTTAATTCTGATCAGACTGAAGATGTTGATTAATTTCCTCTAACAGCAGCCCAGAGAGTAATTTGACTGCAAGCTGAAGCACAGGCTTTTTAATAATGTGTTTGTTTGAATACAGCATAATGCAGAATGCTTTTTTTTTTTTTTTTTTTTTCTCATCGTGAAGCCTTCACTTATTTAATAGCTTTAAACCAGGAGTCGGGTATCTGGCTTCCGGTAAACTGTAATGGAAACGACTTTAAAGAAACAGTGAAACTTTCCCGGGGTTTGTAAGCACAGAACAGAACAGCTCCACGCAAAACTCACACACAACCTCATAATCATAGTGCTGCAAGAAGAAAGAAGAAAAAAAAAAAACTGTCTCATGTGATTAGCCTGGTTTTGGCCAAAGCGATTCTTGGCCAGGTCATTAACCTAAATGGGCTAATGGGAGATTCATGGGGCTTTGATTGGCTCGCGTTCTTCCAGCCCATTAAGCAGAGAGAGAGAGAATCTGACAGATCCCTCCAAGCATGGCTGACCGTTAATGCAGCTACACCACACAGCGCTGAACACAGCAGCAAAACCGGCTGCTCTTTGTCTCCTCTAAGTATTATTATTGATGTTGTTAACTCCAGCATTGCAGTACGATTGTTAATTAAATGTAAAGCTTTTATCAAAGCTGGAAAATTCCACCCCGTATCCTACACAATGTATTGATGTTAATAAAGCGACGTGTGATTGATAAAAATGGATCAAGAAGACTGACAGTCTATGGAAGGTCCTAGTCCGAAGCCTACACCACACATCCGACAATACATGAATGATTCAGGATTTTGATTTGTTAAACACATTAATGAAAAATTTTTGTTTTGTTATTCTGTTATTGTGCCATTTATGTGTCTCCAGGAATGTTGCTTGGGTAATTGTTTCTTTTACTGAAACAAAGTGTTTGAGTTATCGTTAGTTAGGTTACTGTAGATTCATTAGTGTTTTTGGAGGATGTTCAGAACGTTGGTTGTGAAGAAATAAGTGGTAAATAATGTAGGTCTTTTTGAACATTTGGTGTTTCTATTATATATTGGAAAGGTTGTGCATCAAAAGTTGTGTTTATGTTAATTGTTGTTTTGCTGATAGAGAATGATAATATTTGATAAAGAATGTTTAAAAATTTTGGTTGGTGTTTGAAGGAGATTGATCGGATTTAATGGTGGTTACTGTTGGTTGGTGAAAAACCTTCTGCCCTGTGATGGATTGGCACCCCATTCAGGGTGTACCCCACCTCGTGCCCTAAGCCTCCCAAATCCCCCGCGCGACCCTGTATACAGGATAAAGCGGTATAGATGAGTGAGTGAGTGAGTGAGTGAGTGATTAAAGAACTTTCTTGCTTGAAGATAAATTATGTTGTTTGATGGAGAATGTTGGTGTTTAATAATGAATGATAGTGTTTGATGGAGAATGCAGGTGGTGAATGTTGGTGCTTGATGGTGAATCTTAATATTTGATAATGAATGTTGGTGTTTGACAGAGAATGCTGGTACTGAACGATGAGAGATTTATTTGGATTGTGTGAGATGGAGGATGCCTATGGTTAAATATGAATGAGGGTGTTTGATGGAAAATGTTGGTGTTTAAATATGAATGAAGACGCTTGATTGGGAATGTTGGTGTTGAATAATGATTTTTGGTGTGTGATGGAGAATCCTGGGTGTTTGATGGAGAATTTTGGTGCATGATGATGAATGGTGAATGTTGATATTTAAATATGAATGTTGGTACTGAACAAAAAGAGATTAAAGTGTGTGATGGAGAATGCATGTGTTTAAATATAAATGATGGAGAATGTTGGTGTTGAATGATGAGTGATGGTCTTTGATGGAGAATGTTGGTGTTGAATGATGAGTGATGGTCTTTGATGGAGAATGTTGGTGTTGAATGAATGATGTTGGTAGTTGATGCAGACTTTCGGTGCATGATGATGAGTGCTGGTGTTTGATGGTGAATGTTGGTGTTTAAATGTGAATTATGGTGTTTAATTGTGAATGTTGGTTCTGAATAATAAGAGATGGTGTTTGATGGAGAATGCATTTGTTTAAATATGAATGAGAGTGTTTGAAAGTGAATGTTGGTTTTTAAATATGATTGATGGAGTTTTATCAGGAATGTTGGTGTTGAATGATGGTGCTTGAGTGCATGGTATTGATGGGGAATGTTCGTGTTTTATGGTATAGAATGATATTAAATTATTTATTTTTGGTTTAACGGAGAATAGTGAGATTTAATAGAAAATGTTGAGGTTTAATGGCGATTGAGGATTTTGATGACTGTTGTTTGATGGAGAATATTGCGGTTGATTGAAGAATGTTTGTGGTTGATGAGAAATAATGTGTTTAGTGGTTATGTTGGGTATGATGAAAAATGTTGGAGTTTGATGCAGCTATTTGGCATTTAGTACAGAATGGTGGTGATTAAAGAATATCAGTGTTTGATACAGGATTTCAAATTACTGCAACCCACCAATATTTGTGTGTGCAGGTGGCAATATTTTGTTGTTTGCTGAGAAAAGGAAGGGGGTTTGACATCAAGGTTTGGGTTCACACTACAATTTTGTTGTTTGGGGGACAATGCCGATGCTTCATGGTGCTGTAGATGGAACGTCATTTTTACGGTTATGTTTCAGGTCAGGTCTGGACCGGCTCAATAATTGACGTCCATCTTCTCAGTATCAACCAACTGAAAAATTAACCTGGCCATTCATTCATTTTCAGTAACTGCTTTATCCTGGTCGGGGTCAGAGCGAAACCGGAGCAGACTGACCGCGGGTTGGTCTGAATGATATTATTATTTATTTATATCATGGTTAACATTTTTGCAGCTTTGCTTTCTTACATATTTGTGCTTATGCTTAGTGTATGCTATTAAATTGCACTCTTAGAAATACTGGTATCACCGTGTACCTTTCCTTGCAGTCTGCTGTATGTATAACGTATATTGGAAGGTACATATGGTGCATCTTTAATCAGGTATTAATTAAAGTAATCCCGGTGGCTTTGCACCTCAAGGGTCCGGGTTCGATTCCCGCCTTAGGTCTATGTGCATGTGCATGTTCTTCATGTGCTTGGTGGGTTTCCTCCGAGTACTCCGGTTTCCTCCCATAGTCCAAAGACATGCTTAGGACGATTGCCGTTCTCGAATTGCTCGTACCCTAAATCTCCCGGGGTAGGCTCCAGTCCACGCCTTGCCCCTGTATACAGGATAAAGCGTTATTGACGATGAGTGAGTTGCATAAAAGGTAAGTACAAACCATTGCATGCATATGCATATTATGCATATTATATGTTGCTACACATGCAAAAAAAAAAACAAACAAAAAAAAAACCAAGCAAAAGGTACCTTTATTTCTGAGAGTGTAATGCATGTGTTGCATCATCTCCAGTCAAAAAGCATGCAACCTGCTCAAGTCGGGTCTCCTTTAAATATCCACCGGAGTGCATTAATTAAAGCAAAAAAAAAAAAAATCTCACGCTTTTTTTTTTCCCCTTCCTTCCCTGTTTCTCACCGGAGATCCGCGATGGCAGGTCGCTGCACGGACTCGTCACACCGGGAGGGAGCGCGAGGAGAGCGCGAGCATCCCTCCGCCGCAGCATCACCTCCATCGCGAGCGCATCCGACATCCTGATCTTAGATGTGCATGTGAGCTCGTTGAGGGTTTTTGTGCGTGTGTGTGTGTGTGTGCGTGTGTGTATGCGCGCGCGTGTGTGAGTGTGCGCGTGTATGAATGCATGCATATTCGCGTTGATCCTCCCGCATCCCGGGGAATGAGAGCGAGGCATCATGGTGCGCATCATCAGCGCCCTCGGCTTGGTCATGTTCAGCGTGGCTCTGCTCATCCTCTCGCTCATCAGCTACGTGTCCATAAAGAAGGACGCCATCTTCACGGGCCCCAAATACCCGAGCGGCGGCGGGCCGCGGATGTACATGTTCCACACCGGCTTTAGGTGAGTGGCGCGCGCGTGCATGCGGCCGGCCGCGCGGTGTCCAGGTACACCCGCGCGAGGTCTTAACGCATGCCTGAGGATACCTGAACATCACTAACAGCAGTATCATCTGTGAGATATCTCTCTGCATGCTTTCCAAAAAAAAAATTTTTTTTTTATCTACCCAATATAGGAATGCTGATTTAATAGAACAGTACAGAAAGCATCATTATTATCATCATCATCATCATCATCATCATTATTATTATTATGCATGGTGTTATTGCCATCAAGTTTAATGCATCATGTTGACGTGACTAATAGCTTTTTTAAAGGGCCTCGGTGCTTTATGATACAGTAATCAGCTCCATCAGTGCGCATGCGCACCCAAAAAAAAAAAAAAAAAGATACAAGCAAAGCAATGACGAAGCAGCTCATATAGCAGATGCTAAAAATACAAAAGGCTCGTTCAGAGAACCCTATCACCTTTCAGAGCAAGAAGAATTGATGTAGAGTTGATAAGAGTTATACAGCAGCCCATCTATTTTATCTTCATTAATGCACCTTCATTTGTGAACAGTGTATCTTTTTTTTTTTTTTACTTTACCTTTTCCTCACTGCTATTATTGCTTACTAGTTGTATAATCTGTGAACTGGATGATGTAGGGATACAATCTATCTATCTATCTATCTATCTATCTATCTATCTATCTATCTATCTATCATTTCATTTACATAATCAGGATCACTTAAACTGTGTGATAGATATATAAATTCAGAGAAATTCCAGACATCCAGCAGCAGTAGAGGCAGTAACACAAGGACAGGTTTGTAGATGTGATTGCACACTGTATATCGTACATACAGTCATTATACACAGGGGAATGTGAGAACTGATCAGAAGTTACTAGTGCAATGCTAAAAACAAAAAAAAACTACATATATATATATATAAAAGATATTTTATCTATTAAAAGGTATATAAGAAGCATATAAATAAAGCATAAAAATCGCAAGAAGAGGAACTAATAAGTTGAACTTGATGTGCAATTTTATCTGTGGCAAAGTGACAACAGTGCAAATAGTAGTAATTGTGTAAAATAATAGTAGTAACTTAATAATGGCGACACGGTTGCGTAGTGCTTAGCACTACCACCTTGTCCCCCCAGGGTCCGGTATCGATTCCTGCCTCTGTGGGTTCCTCTGTGGGTTACTCTGGGTATTCCGGTTTCCTCCCACATTCCAAAGACATGCAAATTACTCGACATGCTTGTGACTGTGTGCCCTGCGATTATTTGGCATCCTGTCCAGGGTGTACCTCGCCTCGTGCCCTAAGTCTTCTGGGATAGGCTTCAGGCCCCCCATGACCCTGTATACAGGATAAAGTGGCATAGATGATGTGAGTGAGTGAGTGAGTGAGTGAGTGAGTGAGTGAGTGAGAACTTAGTAATTGTGTAAAGAACTGCATAAAAGTGATAATGAAACTGAGCCTATGTAATGGCAAAATATGTAATAGTGAGCAGAGCATGAAGCTAACAGATGAGATATGAGATATGCATGAGGTGAAATGAAGATGTTAAACATTATGTATGTTTTATAGTTGGATTAAAATTGCTAGATTAAGGATGCAATAGTTGATTTATTTTATTACCTCCTTAGAAATATGTCCAACATTAGTACTGTCGCCTCACAGTATTTTTGTAAATTGCGGGTTCGAATTTCTGTGTGTGCACTTTTGTCCTGCAGTGGGTGTTTACCCCAAACCTGGTACCAAGTGGATTCTGCCTTGTGCCCTGAGCTTCCTGTGATAGACTCAAGACTCCCCACAACCCTACAAGGATGGATGGATTAATTGCTGGCCTTTTTGGCATAATTGTGTCATTCAGAAGCCAACCCAGAATATCTGTGTACATATTTTGGATGCACCTGCTGTTAATCATTTTATACACGCTCTGTGGTTTACCTAATATTATGGGGCAGATTTTTGTCGAAATACTAATCCTACCAAATGCACCTTTTAACTTCCGAGGCACATTTAACATTCCCAGAAATAAAAGTGCACCAAAAAAAAAAAAAAAAAAGTCCTTTCCCTGTAGATAGGTTGTTGACATTTAGACTATATCTTTTTGACTTTAAGTACTTATCTTCCACCATAAATAAAGTATACACTATTGAACTATATGAACCACTAGCTTCCGCCAAAAAGCTACTTAAACATACAGTACACCATGTGCAACTATAGACATAAAAATAAGAACGGTAATAGTATAAAAATATGCGCACATGTTGGTTACTACCCCAGTGATAAGGAAGAGTAAAGCTTAATGTCTTTATTTTTAAGAGCGAATTCAAGAATCCGATCAATTGCGATCGTTCATTTATTCATTCATTGATCTTCAGGACGGACTCTATTTCACTCAGGGTGGCAGTGGAGCTTATCGCAGGAGCACAGGATATGAGGCGGGAATGCATCCTGATTGGAGCAGCAAGGAACTACAGAGCACCGCAGACACACGTTTACAAACTCATTCACATGTAGGGGTAATGTAGAGTAAAGCAGCCAATCCTCCTAATGTCATGTTTTTTGGAGGAAACCAAGGAGCATGTGTAAAGTACACAGTAACCCAAGTGAGGAGATGGGTGGCATGGTATGAGCTTGGGGTCTAAATCAGGTTAGGGATTCAGACTCCATTTGTTTGCCCATTAGTAAGACTCAAAGTCTTAGGCGTACTTAAAGATGTTTCTCTCTGGTTCGTTTTTCAGAGGCCCATGCAGCTCATGTCATGTGGCAGGTTGTAAAGCTCGCCTCTCTGATTGAGACTGGCCTGGAACCCCGAGGAGCTGTCCCTGGTCCTGATTTACTCAGATGGCAGTTCAATTTCCTGCCAATGATCAGCGTGCTTTTTGTTGCATCCAAGGTTATAAAACGGGAGCCATTTTGCCGAAGCACGTAGGAGTTGCTTTCCGGGAGAGGGAGAGGGAGGGAAGGAAAGACGGAGGCTTCGACCATCTGCTGTCGCAGTAGGGTGATTTGCTGCCCTCACCGTGACTTGCTTTTCAGTTAAGGCTTAAGAACTTAAGAGCAAGATGACTTTCAGAAATTGTATTCTCAAACCACAACATTCAGAACGCACACTATGCACTCAGTTTAGTTTAGTCACGCTTTTCTCAGATTACCGCATGCTTCCCTTCCAAATATTTCTCTTCTTTTTTTTTTTTTTTTACTTCTGAGATATTCGTCCGTGCTTAATAACCTTACTAATAAACCAGCCCAAGCTCCTAACGAGTGAGGCTGAGTAACTGACCTGGCCTGAAGTCTAAAAAGGAGGCAGTTTAATTAGAATGGCCATTGACTGCTCGAGGCGGGGGGGGGGGGGGGGGGGATTGGCGCTGGGGCCGATGGGGTGGCATTGATCCGAGCTACTTTCAGCAGCTGCCACCGCTGTGACATCATGACCGGGTCTTCCTGTGAAATGGAACGGAAACTCTATTTTCCTGTTGCCCCCACTGACCAGCTGCCCCCCTACGTAGACCTCATTTTTTTCATGCCTTTTCCTCCTTTTTGTTTCTCTTCTGTAGATCCCAACTGGCGATGAAGTTTCTGGACCCAGCGTTTACACCCTTGAACAATGCCCTGAATGAGAACCTGCAGGAGAATTCATCCAAGTGGAAGTTTAATAAGACGGGCTATTTAGAGCAAAGGTAATGTACTGTGTGTTGTGGTTTGCATTTATAGTTACATTTACAGCGTTTGGCAGATGCCCTTATCCATAGCGACTTATATTTATCCCTTTTTTTTTATCCAACTAAAAAGTTAAGGGCCTTGTTTAAGGGCCCAGCCGTGGCAGCATGGAAGTGCTGAGATTTAATCTCATGAGGTCACTGGTATGAGCACTGGTACAGTACAAGCCATGCCTGATCCAAAGATATAATGTAAACTGTTATATATTAGAGCATATAAAATCTGAGATGTTTAGGTCACTAAAACGAAAAGCACTTTCAACCCTAATGCTCCAAGGCCTGGTGTGATAAAATCGGCCTCCAGCGAATCCTGAATATTAACTGCTACATTGGAAACAATCGTTTTCATGCCAATAATGTGAAGCTTTATTTCACAACCTCTACTTCCAAGCATTTTTCCCTTAAATGTAACTATTACAGTTAAATACATTTTCAGTTTGGGATGTAAAGTTGTTTAAAGTTTTTCAGAACAGACAATTAACATTTTTGTCTTGTATGACTTCCACCATATTACATGCAACTATACGCAATATACAATATATGTGTAAAGTACCATAATAAATAGAATTATTGGAAATTTCTGTGCTATAATAGAATTTAAAACATACCGGCATCGATTATTTTCCTATAACAGTATGCCTGTCATGTTGTATACCTTACACAATATATTTAAAAGTCTTAGATTTTTTTTTATTATTATTTATTTTCTCATAAGCATTAATGTCCCTGGAACAGATACAGCAGAGTAACCAAGTTAACCTGTTTCTCGACAAGCTACAGGAAAATATCTGGAATGGGTCACCTCCACTGTCAATCTGTGGGAATGTTCGGGTCTGATTTACATTGTTCTAAAGATCAAATGCTAGACATTCGGTTAGTGAGACCAAAAAAATCTCTGTTGTTAAGAATACAGGACGTCACTGAAGAATAACGGAATGAAAGGAAGAACCCTCTAAAAAAACCTACCAGAACCTTGCAGGCGTCTGTATATATAGAGAAAAGTTTAAAGCTATTCCTCCCTCTCTGAGGAAGTCAATAAACACTTTAAATCACATCATTTTCTTAAGAATCAGAAGAATTTAATGTAAAATCTTGTTGTACCCTTACGAGAGTACCCTTTGAAGAACCGCTGATCATCCTATGTTGAGAATGATCCCGCCTCCAATGTCCCCTAATTCAGTTTGTGTGTGTTTTTTTTTGGCAGTAAAGAGATTGCCCAGTACATCGACGTGCCACGTAACTTCACGCTGACCAAGAGCAGCGTTCGTGTCGGTCAGCTTATGCACTACGACTACTCCAGTCACAAATACGTCTTCTCCATCGGTGAGAACTTCCGTTCCCTCTTGCCTGACTCATCGCCCATCCTCAACAAGCGCTACAACACGTGTGCCGTGGTGGGAAACAGCGGCATCCTGACGGGCAGCCGGTGCGGTGCCGCCATCGACGCCTACGACTTTGTCTTCCGCTGCAACTTCGCACCCACCGAGGTCTTCCGCAGGGACGTGGGCCGCCGCACGAACCTCACCACATTCAATCCCAGCATTCTGGAGAAATACTATAACAACCTGCTCACCATCCAGGACAGAAACAACTTCTTCCTGAGCTTGAAGAAGCTGGATGGCGTCATCCTGTGGATTCCAGCGTTTTTCTTTCACACCTCAGCCACGGTCACGCGCACACTGGTGGACTTCTTTGTGGAGCACCGGGGGCAGCTGAGGGTCCAGTTAGCCTGGCCTGGCAACATCATGCAGTATGTCAACAGGTAGCCACGAATCACACCGTTGCATTCTGAGCCGATTTACAGAGAGATCAGAGACTGTGTAGCTCTAATTTGTTATACTTGTACCTGTATAAAAGTCAAGACGAGGACTGACAATCCTCCTCAAAATCAGATCTTAATTCATATGAATCTAGACTTCCACACAGAACCCATTCCAGACCAGACTTCATATGGCCTGAACAAAATGAGGCCAAAAAAAAAAAAAAAAAACAGAAATGAGACACGAAGAGGGTTTATGAAAGAGAGAGAGAGAGAGAGATGAATCGATGGAGAGAATTGAAGAGGTGTTGTTGAATGGAGCCCCGTCGAGGTTTTTGAAGAGGGGCTTAAGCATGCCGGCCACCAGAAATGCCTCACTGCACTGTAATCTCCTCCAATCCCATTAAAGAGGCACAATCACTGCCTGTAAGACGCTCTGATAGGCCTAAGACACCCTAAGAGTTTAATGTGGGCTGTAATTTAAGAGGATGTTAGAGAAGAAACACAATGTACACAAGCACACATGTTCTGGTGAGGGATATTGTGATTTTCAGGTAAAAACTACTGATCAAATACACTGACTAACTACCTTGCAAGAAAAAAAAAAAAGAAAAAAAAAAAAACGACCCTAACCCTCACAAGTAATATACAAAAGTCAGGGTGGCTTTTCCTCTAATTTTTTTCTTGCAAGTCAAATATTGATATTCAGGTTTCCCACCAGATCTCAAAAGCCCTGACCAAGAGATTCAGCTATTTGAAACACATGCATGCTGAATTTTCAAAGTTCACTGTTGTGTTCATGCATTTCTGACAGGCATTTGGCAGACCCTTATCCAGAGCGACTTACATTTTTCTTTCATTATGCATACAAGCAGTTGGGGGTTAAGGGCCTTTCTCAGGGGCCCAACAGTGGCAACTTGGTGGTCGTGGGGTTTAAACCTGGGACTTTCCGAAACCTAGTCCAATGCCTTAACCACTAAGTTACCCCTGACACTAGAGCTGGGCGATATACCCTATAAATTGAATCTCCGATTTTTTTTAGACCAAATTCGATTTTCAATCGAAAAAACTATTTTTTAAAGTTGAATGGCTTACACATTTTTATCGCCAAGTCATCATTTTAACGTGAATTATTAAATCCGGCTCATATTTTACACTCCCTCTCCTCGCGGATATGTTTGCTTTAACATAACTTAAACTTTGACTCGTGTTTTATCTCATAGTGGCGCTTCACATGACTGCTTTTTATTAGTGCATAATACAGTTTCAGAGACAAACTGGTTTTAGACTTCCTGACAGAAGAATAAGCAAAAACCGGTCTGTCCATTCATCTTTGAAGGTTGTTTTCATAGTCTGCTTGCCTTTTTTTGGAGTAAGTCATGCGTTTCTGTGTCATCTGCATACTGCGTATTTACGGTGAACTATCGCGTTGACTGGCTCTGTTGAGTCACGACCCACTTTGAAGCGCTATAGTTGTCCAAAGAAGCGCTGGCTGCTGTGACAAAAGCACAAAACTGCTTAGAATGTCCTTTCTACTCAACCTTTTGATTTTATCTATGGCACAGTTTTAACATCAGGCAAATACTGTGGAACGGCCAAAGTTTCATTTAATTCCGTCGAGCCAGTTTTGCGTGATGCTTTGACAAAATCGGCTGAGCAGACATACAGACATACAGACAGAAATTCTTCTGAGGCTGGTTTCTGGCCCTCCAGTGTGTGAAACGTAAAGATATCATTGAAAGAGCGAGTCCTGAACAATGTGGCGACAAAACCTTTCTTTTATTTATAGAGATGAAAACAAGGCTTGGGTTTATTAAAGACAGAAAATGCACGATGTTCATATGCACCAGAGATAAAACAGGGTGTACAGAGAGCTACACTGTTACGCAACAGGTAACAAAGGAATGTAGCCAATAAAACCAAAAGTCCTGCCTGTTCAAATGTGTCAGTTCATCCTCAGAAGTCGTCGTAGGTTGACCATCAACCACACCCTTAACCATGTGAACTCTTAATGAATGTGCATTCGTGATTCGTCAAAGCACCTCTCCCTTTCGCACATTGTGGCGAGAAGCATTAATATAATGTTTGTTTTTTGTTTTTTTGAAAAACAACAAATAACAACAAACAATGAATGCAAATTAGCATTAGTCCTTTTGTTCCCTTTAAGCAGGCAGCATCTCTACTGGTTTAGCGACGATCATTTAAAATCTCAGATATTAATTGAACGAATGATGCGTTTGCAGGTACTGGAAGACGAAGCAGCTCTCCCCGAAGCGCCTGAGCACAGGGATCCTCATGTTCACTCTGGCCTCGTCCCTGTGCGAGCAAATTCACCTGTACGGCTTCTGGCCTTTCGGCTGGGACCCGAACACAGGCAAGGAGCTGCCCTACCACTATTACGACAAGAAAGGCACCAAGTTCACCACCAAGTGGCAGGAGTCGCACCAGCTGCCTACCGAGTTCAAGCTCCTATTCAAGATGCACACGGAGGGCATCCTCAAGCTGTGTCTCTCGCACTGCGCATAGAGGTCAAAGCCTAGGGGTCGGAAGGTCACGGGCCGGAATTACCACCGGCTTGGTGAAGTCGAGGATTCGGGGTGTGAGGCTTTTTTTTTTAAGGCACATAACGAACTTTAATTAGTCCTATATCTATATATAAATGCTAGTATGGATGACATCAAGTGCCAAACAGCAACCTTCAGGCCAATCTTATGATGCAGCTTTTACAAACAATGTCCTGACTTACTGTAAGTGTGCAGGAGGTACATCAGCCATGCTCGTTTTTAGCAAACACCGGCCTAATCCAGGGGGGTCTCTGCGCTCGTTTATTTGTATCTGACCAGCAATGAAAAGGTGTCCGCGACAGTCCAAGGCTCAGAAGTAAAACGCCGCTACGAGACATTTTAAGACCCTGTTTGCTTTAAAGGCTCATATAATTAATAAAATGACATGCCAACACAATAAAGTTTTGTATCTCTAGGGGAAAAGTGAGCGGGCTCTTTCTGAAGAGTGCTTCAAGATCACGAAAGTAAACCTGATGGATCTGTGTGCTAACGGCGATTCCTTTTAGAATGTAAAAAAAAAATACTGAATGTAAACATAGTCATAGTTATTTTAGTAGTACAGAGAGCGACGTTTATTCTTACAGTACATCACATGTCAGTGTGCATCTACAGTATAAGTTCTATTACCTGTACGTGATCGTCATATAGACAGGCTCTCACTTATATAGGCTAGACACGTGCGATTAATAAATGTTTAGAGTTAATATTGAATTCTGTAGTGGAAATTCAGACGGGGATAAATCACTCTGATTGGACAGCAGTCTGGTTAATCACAAACGAAGCCTGTACTGTAGATGAGTCAGTCAGTGAGGGTGTAAAGTTTATTTAAAGGAGCAATTTATAGCTTTTACATGGTTGGTTTTGTTTTGTTTTTAAGGTGAATTGCAGCTCCAGTGAAAACCCTGACCAGCCTTTGCTCTTCCCCCTGACTGAGCCCTTCATTAGTATCCCTAATGACTTGCCTTTCCCTGGAAATGTGGGTGGAGTTAGTGTAATTTCAGGGCCAGAAATGTGGTGTTGTTGTTTTTTTAAGCAAAAAAAGCCTGAAAGGAAGACGCTATGCACGTCTGTACTGCAAAGGTTCCTAAGAAATATTTCGAATGAAATGATTAACTGGTTGACAAACACCTTTAATTGTTACTAACCGCACCTTTAAACTCCAGAATTTCAGCATTTCCTGATCAACAGATAGGCTTTGTTCTGTGATCGCTGATTTACTGAGATGTTGCACATTTTGTGAATGTTATCAGAATGTTGTCTTGAATGTGTGAGAATTATATATACGAATATATACGAATATATATATATATATATGGATATCTATATTCAAGTACCTGTATGTTGAGATGTTTTATTCCCTGGGAAGCTTCTGAATAAAAGTGGGATCTGGGAGATCCTCAGAATTGGGTGCTTCTAATCTCGCACCTTACACACATTTAACTGCAGCGGTAATACCCGACAGATGCACATGGACCTCTCGCCCTGCGCCTAACAGGTCAGAGGTCGAGGTTAGAAGGTCACAGGCCGGGATTTTAGGCTTTGCAGATGGAGGTTTGGGCAGCTTTAGACTTTTAACAGGGACATAAAACTGGCCTGCTGTCTTTGTCTGAGCTTTCCCTTTTTAAGTGCGTACACACACACACACACACACACACACACACACACCACTCTCCAAAGTAGGTCCATGTACAACCTTTACATAAGAGAGTTTCTGTCTTAACTATCCAGCGAACACTTGACCTACATACAGTAGGAGTCTTTTCCCCATAGTTTCATAAACCCTTAATAAATTTGCGGTGTATATTTTTCATACGAGCTGCTGGTACTTTTGGGAAACACACTCATCAGGGACAGATCGGGAAAGTTCGAGTATTGGTTGCACAATGCTAATTTTAGTATTTTCCAGTACTTAGTCGTATTGCATTTCATCCGCTTATTAAGCGTCCTGCGCTGCGATTTATTGGCGCGTCCACATGAAACCGCACAGCACAGATAAAGTAATGCTCAACATAGCAGCAGATACATTTACAACGCAAAAAACGACAAGCCAAACTTACCGTAAGATCGGTGGAAATCCCTGCCCGTGTACACAAACGCTTCGGTTCCTTAGGGGAAAATAAAAACGATTTCTGCCGAGGTTTCCATTAGTTCACATGGGACTGTAGATGAATAGACATTGTGTGAAAGATGATTTAATGTGGATGTTTATACAGAGCTATACTGAGAACGTTCCTTGGCTTTGCAGCGCACTTTTATGAGGTCGGGTTTGTGCTGCTCAATATATATTTTTTTTCTTTTTTTTTTTACTTAATTATTTTTTAAAAATCTAGGAAAATCTAAATAACAGAACAAACGCCATGTAACTGAATCAAAAATGTAATAAATGAATAAATGAGTATTCAATACACAAAGCTGTGTGTGTGTGTGTGTGTGTGTGTGTGTGTGTGTGTGTGTGTGTGTGAGTATATACAGTATATATATATATACAGGCAAAGAATGTATACATACTTCAGGAAAAGAAACATAGTATGATGTATATTATATTAATATTATCTTATAATTGTCATAAAATTATCACATATAACATATAGGAATAAATTTAGTGTTAAAATATTGATATATTAGTTTTATAAGTTTTTCTCTTGCTGAAGTGTGTACACATTTTTTTTTGCCCGACTCAGTATATATACTTAAAAAAATACTGTTATAGAAAAACACTCCAGACTCGTCACTAATCATCTTTATGACAGCACAATACCTGTTATTACAAAATATGTTGTTATGATAATATGTGATGAGTGATTTTTTTTTAATCTCTCTTTTTTTTATTATTATTATTATTATGAATTAATCTGACTGTGTGCCGCTCACTAAATTATTTGAACATTTGGATTGATTATTTAAAAAAATAAAACATTTCATGTAATAGTAAAATTGATAATAGTAAACTACTAAAACTTGTTTAGAACTTATATATAAGCTATAAAAAATAAATAATTGAGTGAGTAATTAAATGAATAATTTCTATTTGTAATATTTATTTCTAATTGTTTTAATAAAACTTATGTGTCATTTATTTATGATTTGATTTGTAAAATTAATTAAATTATATATTTTTTTGATCAAGTAAGAGCTACTGAGCGGCACAAACAGACCTCTGTATTGTATCTGCTGTTAATTCTTCATTGTAGAATGTCCAGAACCGAGGTTTACACTCATTACTACATTTCTTTTTTTGTGTGTGTGTGTGTGTGTGTGTGTGTGTGTGTGTGTGTGTGTGTGTGTGTGTGTGTGTGTGTGTGTGTGTTGATTGAGATTGTAAGTTACTGCTTGAAATATTATGTTTCATTAAAAGGTTTATGCCACTGTAAGTGTTCATACAATTTCTGGTGTATGAGTTAATTTACCAAAGAGCAGCGATCACACAGTGAGCGAACAGAACTCAGCGAGATGTTCACAGGCTGTTCCTTCACCTACTGTACATCAATGTTCCTCTATGGAGCTTTGTTTTGTGTCTTGGACCAAGCAGTTTTTTTTCCCTTAGCAATTAAAGCTGACCATAATGTGTGTAACTGGATATGTTATAACTAGAGTTCACTGTTCTGATCTAATGTCCGCTCATTAGTCTTTGTCTCTTGTAAACATATTAATTTATTTTTTTTATTTTATTTTTTTTTTTTTTGTTAGCAGAAACTAATTACACAGAGTGTTCAGCTCTCTGGCTTTCTCTGAGACACACAGGAAACAAAATGAAACTGGGTTAAACACAATGTATACCTTTATTTATGGATGTAAACAGCGTCAGTGCTTTTATTGTGTTGAGTTTTATTATGCATTATATTAAAAATTAGTTATTGCTGATCAGTTCGTGGCGTCCAGATTTTGAAATCAAGTGCAAAACGTGTTTAAAACACCATCGCTTTGGGGTGTGGTTATAACCGCATCTGTGATTATATTAAAGAAAAAATATAGAAGATTCGAGTTCCTTATTCAGCAATATTGACCTCCAGCACAGAATGTCCTATTTGGATGGGATTCTGTGGGATCTGAGCGAATTCCTTCTTTTCCCTGTACTGCACAGACATGCAAGGAATAAACAGCCTCTTCTGATTAGAAATCAGAAATGTATTTACATACGTCAGGAAGCTTGCTAGGCATTCTTCTGATCTGTAAAGCAAGAAAAGAAAAATGGCTACCAAGACATAGGTAATATTTGGGGTTTCTATTATTATTATTATTATTATTATTATTATTATTATTATTTACTTTTACACTCCAGAGCAAAACATTTTCCAGAATATGTGGTTATGTGCTCCCATTTTATCTATCTATATTACTACTTTAAATATATTATATAAGCCCCATCATATCTATAATAAGCCTTAGAATATAAACCCCTATTCAGACAGGATTCATTTCTCATTGGGAGCTAAAATAAATTCCATATTTTACCAGCATTATTCTGATTTTATTTGATTTGATTGATCAGATTTTCTTCCTTTTCCTAAACACAACCCACTCCAGACTTGTGACTGGCACTGCGTCTCACCCTGCATCACTTTGGCTGGGTATTATATATATATATATATATAGTCATACAGTTAAGGGCTTTGGACAAGGGGCCAATAGAGTCAACCTGAACCTGAACCCCTGACCCTCCAACCAGCAACTGCCTGAGAGATCACCACCCCAAGTTGGTCTCATACATAGTTAAACATCTAGAACCAAATATTGGCCAGAAAAGATGGTTATGGTTAATTATTGTTTTCCAATTATTTGTAGCATATCATTATTTTAAAATTTTTAAACGCAATCTGAACACAGAGAACAATGCGCACAATACAAAAGGCATCCATGGTCCATCTAAACGTAATAAAGATTCTCTCCATGTTCTATTAAAAACAGCTTTTTAATTGGACTGAC